>QEPC01004955.1:93503-114932 GCA_003113815.1 Sphenodon punctatus
TGGGAGGCTTTGGCAGGGTTGGAGGGTCAGGTTGGGGCAGGAGAATGTTGCGCGGGGGGGCGGGAGGCTTTGGCAGGGTTGGGTGGTCAGGCTGCGGCAGAGGGATGTTGTGTGGGAGGTGGGAGCTAGGGGTGGGGGTTAGAGGACAGAGCTCGGGATGTTGCGGGGGCCGGGAGCTAGGGGCTGGGGTTGGGAGGGGCAGGTCAGGGCTCAGGAGGGTAGGATCTTACTCCCTTGTGCAGCTGGTTGCAGGATCCTGCCACCCCTTGGCACTGAGCAACTGGGAGCTCCCCTTCTGCTCAGGCACAATACCTAATACTCAGGCGTAGCTAGGTTGGAATAGGCCCAGGGAAAAGAAATGGGTTTGGGGGACCTCTCCCCCTCTTCTTCCTCCTCCGAGAATCCTTATTAGAGAAAACTGTCCCCTGTCATTCATATATATACCTGGCATTGTAGAATCACTTGCTCTAGACAGGTCCATCCCTGCTGAACACCCATCTCCCTTTTTCAGGGTTAAAGACCAAGGGATGCAGTTTTCAGCAAACAGGACCCTGCAGCACAGACAATGCACAGTTCTGGGGTCCCAAAGCAACCCCCCCGCCCCCCAGCTCCAGACTAGAGTTCCAGTTATTACCCAAATAACTGCCTTTGGGCTCCACCCCATTTGGGAATCAGGCCCACTCCCTCCAGCACCACCATTCCTGGGGAACCCTTTAATAAAATCCTGAGGAAGGGAAGTTGTACCCCCATAACCAGTTCATGCTGCCCCCACCCCATAAACAGTTCATTTGCACCCCTGCCCCCATATAATCAGTTCACACTGCACCCCCACCCATAACCATTTCATTTGTGCCCCCGAGGCAGTGTGAATTCATTATGGGGGGGGCACAAATGAACTGGTTATGGGGTGCAGGTTTAAAGACAGTATTCCTGTTAGCAATAACTTCATTAAGAAAAGTTAGTGAAAAAGCAGCCATAATAATCTCAGCACCATATTTACAGATTTATTTTCAAAGACAGACTAGATATTGCTTTACATCCTAAATTCCTACCTAAGATAGTATAAGTAAGACAGTTGTGAGACTGTGGCCCTTTTTACACGGGCCTCTCCCACCCATGAACACGCAGATTTCTGTGTGTTCATGGGTGGGGGAGCCCTGTGTGAACAACACAGTGCATGCACCCATGGTGAGTGGGGGTGCGTGCACGCCTGCCTAAGACGCATCCCCATGCACACACACACCCCACTTGTCCCCACACATGGAGCAACTGGGGGAAACGGCGGTTACTCCATGGGTGTGGATGAGTGAGAGGAGAGTGGGGATGCATGTGCAGCCGTGTGCATGCCCCGTCCATGCACTGGCATGCCGACGGACCCCTCCACCTGGTGGAGCCATGTAAAAATAGCATGTGAGGAGCCACTCGAAGAAGAACAGACGGTTGCTACCTTGTTAACAAGGTTCTTTGAGATGGCTCCCAACATTCTCACAACACCCACCCTTCCAGCGCGCATGGAATTTATTCCTTATATTTCTACAAAGGGCTGAAAGGAACTGTCATTCTGAGCGGGAGAGTGCTTTTTTATACTAGAGGAGCTCGAGACCATCATGCAGTCTATTATTTGGATAGGATGAGCATGCACAACCCAGTTGTGAGAATGTTGGGGGCCATCTCAAAGAACCTTCTTTACAAGGCAACAACCTTCTGATCAGTACATGGGGAGGAGCTGTTTGTAAACAAACAGCCTTTTCTCCCAGCCCGATTGGTGTCCCTGTGTCCCGCTGCTGCTGCTGCTGGAGCTACTAGGAGGGTCAGGAAGGTGAGGAATGGGGACAGGAGCCAGGGAGAGGAGGCAGAACAACTTATTGGGGGAGAAGCTGGCTGCAGACTGCTGCCCAGCCATGAAAGCTGCGGCTGTGCTGGTTGTGGCCCCAGCAAGCTGTTCTGACTCCGCTTTGCCTGGGGGGGGCAAGGTGAGCGAGGGGGTGGCAGGTATGCTTGCCTTCCAGCACAGTGCACAAGCCAGGGGGAGACTACAATAGTCAGCATTTACAGAGTTCCACACCTCAGTGCATCACTAATTACAGAGCTCACAGGGGGATGGATGCAACCGCTTCCCCAGCTCTACGACAGGAGAGAGGAGCTCAAGTCCTGCGCGAATCTGCAGAACTGACATTTTATCACTAAGAACTCAGTTTTGGCTGCATCAATCAGTATCATATTTCAGAAGCATTTGTTATTGATCTCATTCTCGAAGCCTGTTAAGTTTGGGGGCTCAACTCATTCAGGGGGAGAAGATATTGGTGATTCAAATACGTGAGGCTGGTGTGCATTTTGACCAAAACCAATTAACGTTTAAGCAGTTATAACATTTTATTTTCCTAATGGTTCTTTTTCAAGCTTTGTGGATATGATGGTCCTCACAATGTACAGTCATGGTTAAATTTTCCGAAATGTAGGTCAAGTGGTTTCCTCAAAATCGGGACTTTAGCAGTCACCTGTTTATAATGAATAGTGGCTGTACATTTAAGTTTCAGGCAGCTACCGCTGCCTGAAAATATTTTTGAAAACATAGTAAAAGCTTTTTCTATGGGGCAAGACCCCAAAACAGAGTAAAACCTTGATAGGTGGTTTATAAAAGTTTTTCAAAAGTACATTTTACATAGTTATAATTAAAGTTAAAACTTAAGATTGTTCTAAGTATTAAAAGTACAACAGTTAAAGTAATAAACTTAAAACTAGCATAGTTACCCAGGCATACAAGCTCAAGGAAGATTCAAGATCATGTGGCCAGAGGATCACCATGGTGACCGAAGATCACCACGAGAGGGTTCATGGTGTCTAAGGTAACATTTCCTTGGAGACTTAAACTTTTATAGGAAAACTGACATCACACTCAAGTTAAGTTATTAATATATTAATAACTGCCAATAGTATGGTTAAAAAGGATTGACGCACACATAAAATTATCAATGTGTGACAACATTTGTGGTTAAGAAATTGGGGAACTAAAGTCATTACCTCCACCCATGAAATATCCTGTTTTTAAGCTAGTTTAAACCTAAAACTTTCAACCCATTTGTGCAACAGGGATGTTTCATCGGCTGTGTGCCTCTACTTCCGTAAATGTGAACTTACTCATATTTTCCTGAAATTTCACTAACAAGATTAAAAGTTAATCAGGGGAAAAGCTATCAGAATATGTCCAGGCCTTTATGTCCAAACTAAAACCAATATGTCCAGACTATAGCCAATATGTTAAATGTATCTACATAAATAATAATAATAATAATAATAATAATTAATAATATGTTTATTAGACACTAGATTTCACCATGGTCAATAAATAAAACAAAACAAGTAATACAAATAAAACATCAAATACAAACAAGAGCCAACAGATCGTATCTACATATATCAAGCCTGAGGGTAACAATTTGTCACACTCTTGCTGGGGTTCAGTTAAGTGATAAAATGTTTACTGACAATAGTTAAGCATCTGATGAAGACATCGCCCTATGAGATGGCTCAGTCAAGAGCAATCGTAGCCAGATACAGGCCATTAGCCCAGGGTGAATGGTTGAGTTCTGCACTTGAGGACAGGGAAGGACCTGAGCAGCCTTCTTACCTGCTTCAAGGTGCCTAGGAATGAAACACGCATTCCCAGTCCAGCCGGGTGACTGGGGGCATAGAGTGACCAAATCTTTATAGCATAGTGTGACAGCAGTACATGACTGCATATCAGGCTGCCTGCAACTGCTGTTGGTTACCTGGTGTTACTGATAATCCAACACGCCTGCCAGTGTCCCAACCCAGCCGTGCAGCTGTGGAGCAGAATGATCAATTTGAAAGCAGAGCACAGAGTGAGGGTGGTACCTGACTGTACTTCAGACACCCGTAACTGCCGTTGGTTACTTGTGTTACTGGACCTGGGACTGGACATGGCCCATCCTCAAAGAACCTGATTTGGAATTAACTAAATTTAAATAAAGGGTGCGACTGTTAACCCCTGGGACAGGGACTTGTCCCAGGCCTGCTGTGAGGAGTTTGCCATCTACTTTGCAAACAAGTTCACTCAGATTCAGAGTAACGTTGACACCGGATTGGAAACAGTGGGTGAGGAGCATGAGGTTATGGAGGTGCCGTCTGGTCGATCTTTCTGGGATGAGTTTCAGGAAGTGACGCCAGCTGATGCGGTGAATGTCCTGGGGTCTGTTAGAGACACTAGTTGTGAATTAGATTCGTGCCCGTCCTGGTTGATGAAAGCCTCTAGGGAGACTTTGGGGACAGTGCTGGTGAGGGTAGTGAACGCATCCCTTTGGCAAGGGAGGCTGTCACCCAGTGTCAAGGAGGCTGTGGTGCACCCCCTGCTGAAGAAGCCATCTTTGGATGTGGACGCACTTGCTGGCTACCGACCTGTCTCTAAACTTCCCTTTTTAGGGAAGGTTATTGAACGGACAGTGGCACTGCAGCTTAAGGCGCATTTGGATAGCATCAGCTTCCTTGACCCTTTTCAGTCTGGGTTCTGCCCTGGCTATGGTACTAAGACGGCATTGGTGGCTTTGGTGGATGATCTCCGCCAGGAGATGGATGCAGGATGTTCAACATTTCTGATCCTGCTAGATCTCTCGGCCACATTTGACACCGTTGACCATGGGCTGCTGCTGAGATGACTGCGAGACCTAGGGGGTCTGGACGGGAATGTCCTTGGGTGATTCCACTCATTTCTCTGAGGGAGAAGTCAGCGGGTGGTGCTGGGGTCAAAACATCAAGACCCCGGGCCTTATTCTGTGGCGTTTCACAGGGTTCGATCTTGTCTCCGCTATTATTTAATGTGTATATGCAGCCCCTGGGGGAGATCGTGAGGGGGTTCGGGGTGTGATGTCATGAATATGCTGATGATACTCAGCTGTACCTCTCATTTTTAAGTGACCCAGGTCCTGCTGTCTCATTACTTTCCCAATGTTTGGAGACTGTGGCAGATTGGATGTGGCAGAGTAGACTGAAACTAAATTCCGATAAGATGGAGGTGATCGTAGTGGGTAGGACGGGGGAGGTTCTGACCCCCCCCTTGGGGGGGCGGTCCATCCTCCTGTAGCCCAGCAGGTTCGGAGTCTGGGGGTGGTGTTGACTCAGGTCTCCATCTGGATCGGTAGGTGGAGATGGTGGTTAAGGCCACCTTCCGCCAGCTGTATCTGGTACAGAGGCTGTGTCCATACATTTTCAGGCCCGACCTGGCCACTCTCATCCATGCCTTCATCACCTCGAGGCTAGGCTACTGCAATGCACTTTATGTGGGGTTTCCCTTGTTTCTGGTTTGAAGGCTGCAGCTGGTGCAGAATGCGGCGACCCATCTCCTTACGGGGACTGGGAGACGGGAGCACATAACACCTGTGCTCCATGCTATGCACTGGCTTCCTATAGTGTACTGAGCCAGATTCAAGGTGTTAATCTTGATCTATAAAGCCCTGCATGGTCTGGGCCCCTCATACCTCGGGGACCGCCTCACCCTCCGTGCCTCGGAGCGATCCCTTTGCTCTACTGGGGGCGCCTTTTTGGAGGTCCCCCGTGTGAGAAGGGGGGCCACAATGGAGAGGGCGTTCTCAGTGGCTAGGCCTCCCTCCCGGAGGAAGCCCATCTGTCCCCGGGTCTGCTGATATTTCGTTGAGCCTGCAAGACCTGAATGTTCTTCCAGGCCTTCAGAGGGGAGGATGGGAGGGTGGGGTAGTTTTTTGGAGGGGGATGGGATAATATTTTAAAATGTATTGATGAGGTTGTATTTTTAATATTGTTTTTATGGAATTTTATTGTGTTGTTGGTTGTTGTAAGCCACCCTGAGATGCCGTGGGCATGAGGGGACAGCTAAAAAATGCTTATAATAAATAAATAAATAAATAAATAAACTTGTATGCTTGTCTTATTCTGGGGTGTGAGACAAACCCTAGGACAGGGATGGTCCTGCGTGGCCTGTAGCAGGATGCATACAAATTTGAAAACCAACCGTGTGTTTGTGACCTAAATTAGTAGCAGCTAGCATAACATCTGTTAACATCAAAAATTAAGCAGGGAGGGTTTCCCCGTACACTCAAAATAAAACAATGCCTTGTTGTCCGTGCCTTCCTGACTCAGGGCCTGATTTTCCTTTATTTGGTAAAATTACCAAACAAAATAATGGACCTAAGGGCAAATGCCAGAAATTTGCATTCATTCATTTGACCAAAATAACATGATGGTTGGCTCTGTATATATTATAAGCATCCACCAGTAAAATGCAAGTTAATTTCATAATCTTATTCATATTTTTTTTATCATTCTAAACATTCATATGTTTAGACAATTTGTGTTTCCAGTTGCTGTAATTATATCTAATCTAGTCAAATTCATTTTTATTAAAGTTAACACTGAGAGACTAATGAACCTAAAATGCTGGTATCATTCTCATTACACATAGTTGGGATCTGTTTACTGAATCTGCATTGTCTCATGCCCAGAAGGAAAAATAAGCCACCAAAGATGCAGAACACATCTTCTCCATCATTTCCCCTGCAGTAAATAGTTTTTAAATTTAACTGCAGTCTTGCATATAAGACTTAATGTATTATTAAGTCTTGCTCAGAAAGCAATCCTTACTTTCTGAGTTTCAACATAAAGTAATCCCTGATGAATGGAAGCGACAAAGGTTTTAAGGGATTATTTAAAGTAGGAGCTAGAAAAAAGTCAGCATCTGATGGAGGACAATCTGAGGGAGGACACCCGACAGCTGTTGGCTCTAGAAGCACAAGTGAAAACCTGGTTTCAAGAAACAGGAGGAAAAGGTTCCAAAATTGATGGTCTCTCATGGCTAACTTATTGCCACCTTATTCGAAGGTGCACCTTATTTGAATAGATGTAATATTCTAGTTGCTTTTTCTCCTGGTTTGCTCACAAAATCTTTTCCTGTGGCCTTCTTTATATAACTCATTTAATATAAGACATTTGAATAGACATTGTAAAAAAAAAAGAAAAAGAAAAAAAGAAAGGAATGTCATCACTGTGTATTTTACATGTGTTCTACGGAACGTCCCACAGCAAGATAGATGATATATGGGCTCTGTTGGGTCCTTTTTGTTCCTCTGTGTTTGAAAGAGTACTATATGTACTTCTGGTTTCCAATTAAAATCTCAAAGTTGTGGGCTGATTACCACCCACAACTACAGAAAAGAGCCTGGAGCAGGTAGCAATGACTCTGTGGATTAGAAAAGGGGTGGGGAACCTCAGGGCCGGGGGCCAAATGCGACACTCTGCAAGTTTTTATGTGACCCCTTTCCAGTGCTTGGATCTGGACCCTGGATCCATTCGCAGCCCCCAAGTACTGAAAAACTGAGCTCATGATAATGGAGCAGAGAGGAGGGCATGCACGCAAGGGTAAGGGTCAGATCCATGATCTGGGCCCTCCTTTTCTTGAATAAACCTGTTAAGCACCCCCGCCCCCAACCTCTATGCGGTCCTTGGAGTTCATACTAATATTCAATGTGGCCCCCAGGACAGAAAAGGTTCCCCACCCCTTGGATTATACCTCTGTAATACTTATTGACTGGTTAGGAAGCTAACTATTCACAGGCACAGAAGACAATCTAAAATCAAGCAAGTCTCAGTAAATGCCTAATGATGATCTTCAGCCAGACAGCTTTATATGCAGCACGACATCAGTCTGATGTGTCAAAGATTTTTGCTCTGATGTATTATCCCCCCACTGTTTGATTTTTTTTTTCTGACTACATTTGGATTTTCCGTAGGTGGCATGTTTAGAAAAATGAACTGAAATGAGTGGAAAAATTCAACAGTCTCCTACAGACTTTGTAGAATAAAAATGTAGTACCTCATAGTGAAAGAAATGATTTAGCAAGTCATGACTAGGGAACAAAGCAAAATTGTTATACAGAAAAGCAAGCCAGGTTTTCTTCTCAGAGAACAAAGGCTTAAGCATTTGCAAATAATTTGCTTAGACTATATTATATAGAAAGCCTGGCACATCTGAAGAGTCCAAGCACTGCATTTGCACTTTCTGCAGGTCCTTAAAGTAAGAGCAACGTGAAATTAACCTTACTGTTTGTACAGGGATTTATTTATCTTTTTTTATTATTTTTTTAAAAAGAAAATATGTTGGCAGTGGTGCTGCTCTGAAAATACTTTAAACAAATATTTGGACCCAAGATACCAAGAGTTATTTGTTTTTCCCCCCCTGACATAAAACCATTTTCCATTTTTTGATCATTGATATCAGAAGAGTATTCAGTATTTTATGTTAAAAGAGCTAGCACATATGCTAAAATTCAGCAAAGACATCTAGTTTTCAAAAGAACGGTTCCTTTCCATTGAAATAGGCAGGTACTGTTTTCAGGGGCATAGCAAGGCTGTGAAGGACCCAGGCTCAGAACCCAATTATGGACCCAATGGGGAAGGAATTCCAGGGTGTGGAAGCAGGGGGTGGGATGTCTGGGGGTGAGGTGGTACCTTTTGGGGTAATATCCTCTACTTTAGGCTACTGTTGCTCTAGAGGGACCCCAGCTCCAATGCAGAAGGTGGAAATGAATCTCAAGAAATCATCCAGTCCTGTGTTTCTAAACCCAAACGTGGTAATCCAAGGTATGTTGCGAGAATTTATCAGTAGCTTGCAAAAAGAATGGGTGTTAACAAATGTGACACGCAGAACCCTGCCTGTCTGTTCCGAGCCTGCCAGTTATGGACCTGGTTCAAACCCTAGTGGGGTTGGTTGCTGGGCCAGAAACGAGGGCCCCAAACAAACCAGGCCTATGGTCTGGCCCTGCGAGCTTCCCACATGTGCCAGAGTTGGCCAAAATGGGCGGGAATGTCTGTTTTCTTGCCAGTGCACTGTGAGTGGCCATGAATAGGTGCTGCATGGCTCACAGGAGCACGCATTCCCCTGCACCACTGTCAGATGCAGCTGGATGAGGAGTTCCTGGGTGGCCATGCATGGTAGCATCTTGTTTAAAAATACCCTATGACGAACATCTCGAGGGAGGGAGTTCCACACTGAGCCTCCCCTTCACAGCAAAGGCGTGATTGTCCACCAATTTAAAGCACAATGGCAGGATCACCAGACAGCAGGTGGTTTCTAGGGATGTGCGAACAGAACGCGGTTCGGATATTCGGTCGTTCAGTTGAAAAACGAGTTTGGGTTCGATTGTTCGGTTCGGCCAAAAATGGTCAAACATTCTAAAACAGTGCGATCGGTACTGATATTAATACCGAATTCGAAGATTTTGTTGGTATCGGTATCATTTGACCCTGAGACCACCCCTGGTCTCCACCCCTGGTGCCAGGAAGTCTGCTCCTCAGCTACCTCCCCCTTCAAGTCACGTTTTTCCCACTGGAATGGGCCTTCCAGTCACATTTTTCCCATCCCCGAACTCATCCAAACTCACCCGAACATGGCCGAACTGTTCAGTCATTTCCGAGTTCGGTTTGGACGTTCAGTTCGGTCATCCGAAGAGACCGATTTCAGTTCGAACTCTGAACATTCGAACCGCATCCGCACATCATTAGTGGTTTCTGACCAGTGATAACCATCAACATAAGGTTCAAAGAGCAGGTCTGAAATGTAGCCAGGGTCTATACTGTCTGGGGCTTGAAAACCAACAGTACAATCTTAAATTAAATCTACCGCTCTACAGCAGCCAATGCAGAAATTGCAGGGTGGACATAATATGATCACAGCTGCCCAAACCTGTAAGCAACCAGGCTACCACATTCTGAACAAGCTGCAAGTGATGGAGAAGCACTGCTGGAAGCCCGTAGAAGAGAAAATTACAATAATCGAGCCTTGTGCTGAAAAATAAAATTTTCAAAAGCGCTGAAGTTGCACAGATGTTCAGTGAAATGTAGGTTCATATATAGCTGGCATGCTTCAAAATTCTAACCTAACATCAGAGTTGTGACCTTTTTATTATTTTTTATTTTCTGGTAGCACTCTAATCTTATCGTTTTACTGATTGTCAGTAAATTTGCTGAAACAGTGATCCTTCTTCCAATGACTGTTTTGTTTTGGATGATAGTATAATTAAAATAAGGAGTTTGAATTTTTTTAAAATAAGAGCTTGATCTTTGTTTAAGCCCCAACTCAGTGTTTATTTTTTTAGGCACACTATTTTGTGGCTGCATTTTAACACAGTGGGTGTTTGTTTTCCCAAGGGCATGGAGGTGCTCCCCTCCAGAGCAAGTCTAGGGGTGCACCTGCAGGTTTGCCCACTTGCAGCCATTTTAAACAGACCCAGTGACTGCCGTGGGTCAGCGCCCCCTCCCTCATACCATAGAGTTGCAGATGGATTGCTCTCAACTTTATGGCATTGCCGGGGCAACCCCTGGCTGAGAGCAGGGTTGCACCAGCTGTCTGCTGAACAAACAGACAGCAGCCCCACCTGCAGCTGGTGCCCCAGAATTGGGTTTCCTGCTCCACTGGGGGTGCTCCTGGATGTTCTGGAGCACTGTCAGTGGGACTGCCTGGGAGCAGGAACATCCTGCCCTCCCTCTGCTCCGCCTGCACATCTGACAGGTTACCTTTAAATGGACAAGCCACCTGGAGGTGAAGCAGGGCAGCTGCCCATGTGGAGACATCCAGTGCACAAGTATTATTCATGCTGTGTTGTGTACTATAATGTACACTATTACTCATGCCTACAGTTCATTACAGTTCAAAAAAAATGTAGGAGCAATATTCCTAGTTGGGAAACCAATATCAAAAGTAGAGATGTTTCCACTGGAATAGATATGGTGATTGAACTGGGGCCTGGGGCCCTAGACGTTAGCTGGGCCAGTGATGAAGTCTGGCAGGGAGCAGGCTGCTGTTGGGAGCACACAGAGAGTCAGAGTAGGGAGGACACATTTATTTATTTTTTATTTAAAAATTTTCTACCCCTCCCCTCTGACCACAGGCAGCTCAGGGCGGCTTACAATTTGCAACATCCCTTGCTTATTTATTTAATTAATTTATTTATTTAATTTTTACAATTTATATGCCGCCCCCGTCTGCCTCAGGCATCTCGGGGCAGCTCATAATATATGAAAACATTTCAAACATTGAAAGATTAAAATAAACCATAGTAATTTCAGTTAAAACAATGTAAAAACCCATCCCCCCTACCCTACCCTACCCTAACCCAACCCACCCACCCCATCTCCCTTGGGAAAGACCTGGTGGAACAACAAGGTCTTACATTGTCTGCGGAAAGAGGGGAGGTCGGCAGCCAAGCGGATCTCCAATGGGAGGGAGTTCCACAGTCACAGCGCAGCCATGGAGAATGCCCTCCTCACAGTAGACATGAGCCCCAAGGAGGGTGCCCCCAGCCGACCACAGGGACCGCTCCAGGACCTTAAAGGTGAGGCCGTCCTGCAGCTAGGCGGGGCCCAAGCTGTTTAGGGCTTTAAAGGTCAGCACCAACACCTTGAATTGAGCTGTAAATCTACCAGCAGTCAGTGCAGAGAGTGAAGCACCAGTGTTATATGCTCGCGTTGGCCCATCCCCGTTAAGAGATGGGCCGCCACATTCTGCACCAGCTGCAGTTTCCGAACCAATACCAAAGGTAACCCCAAATAGAGTGTGTTGCAGTAATCCAGCCTTAACCACAACCATCACCTCCATCTTGTCAGGATTTAGTCTCAGGCGGCCCGCCCTCATCCAATCCCCCACAGTGGACAAACATCGGGTAAGCACCGAGACTGCAGGGTCTGAGTTGGAGGGAAATGAAAGATATATCTGGGTGTCATCAGCATATTGATGACAACTCACTTCATACTCCCTAACAACCTCTCTCAAAGGCTTCATGTTAGGGATGTGCGAGCGCGGTTTGTAAGTTCAGCATTTGGACCGAACACAGCCAGTTCGGATGGCCAAACATCTCGTCTGAACTGAACGCCAAACCCCCCAAACAGGTTGGCCGCATTTGGAGGAGTTTGGGCGTGTTTGGGTGGGAAAAACCTGGCTGGAAGACCCGGAGGTGGTGGGCAGCTGAGGACCAGACTTCCTGGCCCCAGGGGTGGAGAGAGGCTTGGACTAGCAACCAGCCTACCCAATCACCATCCTCTTTTCCTCAGACCACTGGCTTGGCCGTCTGCAATTGGCCCTGGGCTAGGCTGCACAGAGCCAATGGGGCTTGTGGTAAGGCGAGCGCAGCAAGTAACAAAAGTGATTGCCCTCCCCTCTTCCAATTCCTTCATTCATGTACAGTCCCGCCAATTCCTGCCTGATGCTGCAAACGAGTCACCAACAACTCATGATCAATGGTATCAAATGCAGCCAAGAGCTCGAATGAGATCAACAGGGTCAAATGACCCTGGTCTAACCCACAAGAGAAGTCATCGGTCAAGACCACAAGTTCATTCTTGGGGGTGTCCGAGACAGCACTTGTCCGGTGGGGGGTGGGGTGGGTCCAAGACTTCACTTATCTCCAGGGGTGGAAATGAATTGGTTATTTCTGCTGGAGAGGGGGGCCATCTTGGCCAGGGGCCCATTGCACCTAGCTACACTCCTGCTAATGGCTAGTCTTTGCATGGATGTTCCCTCTCTGGTTGCAGCAGATGCCTTTTACAGTGCAAGTTTAGTTTGCAACAGAACCACATAGCATGTTCTGGGGGACAAGTGGAACTTCATGCTTCTTTTTTTGTGGTGTGCTAAAGACAACATAATATTGTTGGTGGCTTGAGATGGTTTGCTTTGCTTTCTCTGTGTCTGTATGTGCAGAAGGGCTGTGCTGCATCTCCTCTTATTCCCTAAAATATTTTCTTGGCCGTTGCTGTTTTTCACCCTGTGTGACACCCTGTCACCCTAATTGTCTGCTTTCTGTTTGTTTTGGGGTTGTTTTTTTTAGGGGGATGGATGCAAGGGTTTCTAATCTTTGTTGGAATGTTCACTGAACTTAAAATGACCCTTTTGCAGTGTTGGTTTCAAGACTTTTCTGCTGCAAGTCACTAATGACTAGTCTTTGCATGAATATTCCATCTCTGGTTGCAGCAGATGCCTTTTACATTGTAACAAAACTGTGTAGCATGTTTGGGGGACAAGTGGAACTCCATGCTGATGCTTTTGTGGTGTGCTAAAGACTTCACATAATATTGTTGGCTTATGTTGGTTTGCTTTGCTTGCTCCGTGTTTGCAAGTGCACTGCTGACCCCGCCTACCATTGGCCCTGCCCTACACCCCACCAGCCATGAAACCCACCACTCGCCACTGCCTCTCCTCCTGCTTTTATCATGTCTGTCTCAGTTGCATATCTAGCCTAGGTGACAGCAACTCTTCTCAGTCAGATCTGCTCAATGCGGATCAATCGGAGAAGCTGGGCATGACATGAGGTAGCAGAGAAAGGAGCACACATAGAAAGCTATGGGTGAGTGCTCTGTCCAGCACAGAGAGGCAGGCATGGCATGGCATGGGGATCTGTTCTGTAGGGAACTCATTTATCTCATCCCAGAGAGGGAGCTGCAGAGTGAGCAAAGCTGTGCTTGGGCCACACAGTCCGAGAAGCAGGAAGCGCTTTGTCCTCAGCTGGAATCCAGGTCCTGCCTGCCCGCTGCATTTTGAAAGCATTTCACAACTTCTGCTGTTCTAGTGGAATCCTTTTGGGCTCTGGAGGCAGTTGTGGTCGTAGGTTCTTATTAAGTCTGGCTGCAACAAAGAGAGGGGAATAACAGACCTGCTGCTCCTGGGAAGTCTTTCGCAACTGGTAACCCCAGAGCCTAAAACATCACTACAAGGGAAGTGAGAATTCACAGGAAGAACCCAGAGGGATAAATCTGT
Source organism: Sphenodon punctatus (assembly GCA_003113815.1). Taxonomy (NCBI): domain Eukaryota; kingdom Metazoa; phylum Chordata; class Lepidosauria; order Sphenodontia; family Sphenodontidae; genus Sphenodon; species Sphenodon punctatus. The sequence goes on from QEPC01004955.1 coordinate 107,293, forward strand.
CTTCTGAGCTTTCCCCTCTCCTCCCCATCCCCTGGGAAAAAGATGGCTTGGATCAAAGGTAAGAGGCAAAAACAACCCCAAATCAAATGACACAAAAGTCAGTGCCTCATTTGCCTTCTTCCATCAGAAAGATTGGTCTGGACAGTGACTGGGAACTCTGGGTTCTCTGCAGACTCTGGTTAACATTGGTGACAGAGCCTAAGGGGAAGGGGGTTCCCCCTACATGCCCCCCTTAAAAATTACAGGCCTGCTCTGCAGCTGTGGCCAATATAGACCACTATGATGCTGGGATTCATTCAGGACTCAGGAGGGAGTTGAGATCAGACCATCTGCTGCCATCTTTGCTGAGCTCTTTCTGTGCTGGCTAACATAGTCCCTCCAGCATGCTCCAGAGAGCTAGGCTGGCGGTGTGCAGGTGCCACTTGTGACACTTATTTATAGGCTACAAATAACAGGGACCACCTCTTTCACGTGGGGACCTGCCTGCCTTCCTGCCTATACAACAGGAGTTCAGGAGACCCAACTGACCCTACTCCATGGGGGCATTTCTAGGAGGTGATGATCCATGCTAGGAGGAGCCAAGCTGTCCTCTGATGCTGCCAAGCTGCCAGCCAGGTAAATGGACTGGGTGGGTTCCAGACCTGCCTGTTGATATCTCCCCATTCCCCTTCCTCCCTGGGCTTCCCTTGCACCCTCAACTGGGGCATCCCTTCCCCCATCTGAGACACACACATCCTGTCCAGGAGCAGCCCCTTCAGTGCTCCCAAGGCCACATAGGTCCATTCACCCGACCTCCAAGCCCCCACCTGCACTAGCCACTAGCATGTGCATTCACATATCCTAGAAATTTATTGCTACACTACCCCTAATGGTTAAACCTGCAGCGCACACCCCATTTCCCCAGCCCCTCCCACATAACCCCACCTGCAGCCCCCCCTTTTATCCCCATCCAACATCCTTCACCGCAGCCCTGCTCAATGGCAACTACACACCACATCTTCCCCCACCCGCCCAACCATCCTCCCTGCTCTCTCCCACCTGCAACCTCCACCCCATCTCTCCAAGCCCTTCCCACCTAAATCCCCCACTCCAACTTTTCAAGCTCTGAAGCCCCCACCCAATATCCCAAGCCCCTCTCACCTAACCTCACCTGCAGCCTCAACCCTCCTTCACCCCAGACCCCATTCCAACTCACACTTGTGTTGTGTGGGGGGGGTCATATTTGGGCTGAGCCCAGGCCTTCCCCAGCCTTGCTATGCCCCTGAATGTCTCAAACTCATATCCCAAGTATTTACATACTGGACTAATAGTGGGGAACTTTCCCAAGGCACTGTAATCCACAGTTTTTCAAGCTATATACTTGCTTTCCTACCTCCACAACCATAGTCAGAGCCTTGGAAACCTGTATTTTCAGATGTGACAGTACCACAGGTGGCCACGCTTTGACCCACGTGACCACCCATGGTGCCATCACATCCAAGCCTGTCTGCCAGATGCATTCCTGGGTCAGACCTTGGGGTTTCCCCAAGCCATGGCAATTCATAGTCTGAGCTGTAACTCAGACCCACCATTAAGGGTATTGAAAATACCGTAAGATGAATATTTGTATTTTCATGCAAATGACATGAAACTACCATCTATATGTTTGCACAGATGAAGTGAATTATTTAGATGTATACACCTGTTTTGGATGCAAGCCACTCTAGTATAGATATTTTAAAAATATCCATACCCTATCTGGATATAGACCAAAATCTTAATTCCGTTGAAGTCAAAATGTAAATACTGCCCTCTTTGACCTTAATTTAGTTGGGATTTCCCCATATCTTTAAACACACAGGTGGCACTCTTAATCCTTCTTGCTAAATACGTCATCCTATATGCTGAAGAATTTCAGGTCTATTTGCTATTTGCTATCCCAATGTTTGGAGACCGTGGCAGAATGGATGCGGCTGAGCAGACTGAAACTCAACCCCGATAAGACGGAGGTGATGTTGGTGGGGAGAGCAGGGGAGGTAGTGGCCCCCCTGATTGGGGGGGTTCACCCTCTCATAGCTCAGCAGGTTCGGAGTCTGGGGGTGATACTGGACGCAGACCTCCGCCTGGAGTGGCAGGTGGAGGCAGTTGCTAAGGCTGCCTTCCGCCAGCTATATCTGGTGCGTAGGCTGCATCCGTTCATCTCCAGCCCGGACCTGGCCTCCCTCATCCATGCCTTCGTCACCTCAAGGCTGGACTACTGTAACATGCTCTACGTGGGGCTTCCCTTGTTCCTGGTCCAGAGGCTGCAGCTAGTGCAGAATGCGGTGGCTCGTCTCCTTATGGGGACGGGCCGTCGGGAGAGTGTGCCGAGCCAGGTTCAAGGTTTTGGTGTTGATCTATAAAGCCTATACGGTCTGGGCCTCTCATACCTCAGGGACTGCCTCACCCTCCGCGCCCCAGGGCAGCTTCTTCGATCCACTGGGGGTGCCTTCTTGGAGGTCCCCCATGTAAGGTGGGGGGGCACAATGGAAAGGGCATTCTCGGTGGCCACGCCGTGCCTTTGGAACTCCCTTCTGGAGGAAGCTCGCCTGGCCCCAAGCCTGTTGACATTCTGGCGAAATTGCAAAACCTGACTGTTTGTCCAGGCCTTTGGGGAGGGTGGGAGGGGAGGGTGAGGGGTTTTATCTCCCCCACCTTACTTATTATTTATATGAGTTAATGTAGCTAGCCCTGTTTTAATATTGTATTGAGTGTTTTAAATTGTTTTTATTGTATTTTATTGTTCTGAACCGGCCCGGGCTGCATTGCAGGAGGGGCGGGATACAAATTTATTAAATAAATAAATAAAAATATATTTATTAGTTTCTGGTGAGAACAACATGTTCTTTGCCTAAAGGTTGGGAAATGTTCTGAAAATAAAACTATTTCTCTGGAATGCTTGCAAGTTTTTCTATGGTAAAAAGGTTTTTTTAAAAAGAAAAAGGAAAAAAATTAATCTTAGAGACTGGCACTAAAACAAATACTAACTGTGAATACTTCATTATATTTACCCGCTTCATGTTGAGTCTGGCAAAGCAGGTACAATACATGATTTGAGCCTGCTTCATTCAAATATTTACTTTCAAGTTTTCACCTTTTTTAAAAAAAAATGGACTCTTTTTAAATACTACTACTTCTACTACTATTAATAATAATTAATATAATTAATAATAAATTTTATTATCACCCCCAATTAAATGATGCTAAGAGTGCTTCACATAAAATATGACACTGTAGCAAGGAGCAGTCCTGAGTGGTTGCTGCCCCTTTAAGAAGGGGGCTACATAGGCCAGTCAGAGAACTGAGCATGCATAGGAGCGTGGCAGAGCCAGCCTCATAGCTTGGGACAAGCTTGAGCTAGAAACAGGCTGAGAGCTCCAGAGCAGAGTGGGCAGGACACTGGCCCTTTAAGGCTGAGAAGAAGCCTGGCCACACCCACTCTGCTGGGATATAAGGAGAGGCAAGGCAGAGAGGCTGCAGTCTCTACCTGGAAGATGAAGGTGGAACATCGCTCTGTAGAAATGAATGTGAGTCTTTCCTACTCTATGCTCTCTAAGGTGCTGAAGACTGGAGAACCAGAGAGGACCCAGGTAAGTGGGAGAGGCTGTGCCCTGGAGGGAACCTCCTGCCTAGGGAAGGCTTGGCCAGACCCTTGACTTGAGGCCTGGCTGGACTGATGTTGGGGGGTTGTTCTAGGTTGCTCCTGTGCCTGAGTGAGATGGTGCTGGGCCTGCAGGGTGGAGGCAGATGAGCCAGCAGCCCCAGGGATTGTGGACACTTGACTGTACTGTGTTTAATAAAGACTGAACTTGATACCCTCTGGACAGATAAAGTGTTGGGTCCTAAAGGAGGGTACCCCCTTCCTCAGAGCGAAATTCAGCCAAGTCCAGGCCTGAATAGACATGGCTGTGGGGTAGAGCTAATTCCCCTGAGACACCCCTGTGACCCTGGGAAGACCCCCTGTGACAGAAACAATATAAAATTCATTTTGAAACAATTTTAAAGGGGAAGGTAAAAAAGGAGGGCAAAACATATTCAGGGAACTAGCAGTGAATCCTTAAAGCACCTGGAAAAAAGTCTTCAGGTGCTTTTAGAAGTGAGGAGGAAGGATATTGTGTTAGTCAACTGAATATCTGATAGAATAGCTGGATAAAAACAACTAAGAATCTGGAAAAACAGAGGCTTAAATGAATATGCAAATACTAGTTCAGGGGCCAATATTCTCTTGAATACAAACACAAATGGATCTTTGGAGATAGTGTATTCTGCGGCTGTAGCCAAGTGCAGATTATGGCTCATGTTGGGTCATGAGTGACTCCAGTTTTAATTATGGAGTCAGTGTGGTGTAGTAAGATGCTAGATATGGACCTGGGAACTCAGGGTTCAAATCCTGCCATAGCCATAAAAAAACCAAACTCACTGGGTGACCTTGGGCAAGTCACAACCTCTCTGCCTCCATTCCCCATCTGTAAAATGGGAATATTTGTGTGCCTATGTTTCTCTCGCCTGTGTCCATCTTAGATTGTAAGCACACTAGGCAGGGACTTGTCTCTGAAAAATTGTGACAGTGAAGTGCTGTGTATACCTAGTAGTGCTATAGAAATTATAAGTAGTAGTAATGTCCACTAAAAGTGGGATCACTACTTGAGTTGATCTGGATATACATGACTGTTGCTCTTTGGGGAGGGGGCACTGAATTTTAAGTTTCAAAATGAGGTCATACAGACAAACCTTTGGAAACCACTCCTCTAAGCTTTTCAAATCATGATGTTGCAATTTTGCGTGGCCAGTTGCCCATATGCTAAATGAATATATAAATGGAAGGTGGGTATCTTTAAGGATGCAATAACCCCCACTCCTAACTCGTTCTGTCCCCTATTGGCCATCTGCACAGCTGAAGTCAACCATCTTCTGTTTTCCTACCTGTGGATAGTTTTGCTCTACTTTATACTTCTCTGATCATCAGGCCAAACTGTTAGTCTATTTGATAAAAGAGTCAGGCATTTAATCCAAGGAGAGAATAAATAATAATCCCTTTCATTCTGAATATTTTAAACCACTGGATATAATAAGGTGACGTCCTGATTCTGACTCTCCAGCTAGCAAGGTCAGTTATGAAACAGCTAACTTTTACCAGTGTATTTCAGGATCTTTGACTCTGCAACCACTACTTAGGTTGAATATTTAACAAGCTCACCTTTATAGGTCTTGATTTGCTGATGCTCAGACATCTTTCCTTTATCTCTCATCCTTTCATCACTCAAGGGGTGAGACAGACAAGACAAGGTGTGGGAAAAAGCCTGGCAGAATGCATAAAGAGCCTACAGAAATATAAACTGAAATAATATGGTACGGATATGGAAAGAAGCATGTTTGGCTGCTTAATTCTTGAATGCAGTCCAGCATGATAATCTTCAGAATCCCCTGGAAGTGAGTTGTGAGATTTGGGGAATGGTAATGTTTATTTCACGAAGACTGAGGAATTTTAAAGATGGAAAATATCAAAGAAGTCCTCCATCTAACCTCCATCAATGCAGGAGGTCTTCCATAAAATCTTTACATGTGGCTTTTTTACACTACTGCCAGAGTATAAGTGAAAAAAATCGTGTGCAGTGGTGATGATATTTTACAGTTTAAATTTTCACTATATTAAATAAGCTGTCATGTGACTTCTGCCAAGGGAAAGTACTAATGTGTGCCCACACAATCAAAGCTGGAGACCTTGCATCTGTAGCTCCCCAACAGCAATAGACTGGTTAGTCAACCTGTTCTCCTGACTAACTATCCCTAGCTAAATAAATTGGTTCAATCTCCTGACCTAGATTCTGGTTCATCCCCTCAGCTCCTGATGTATTCTGCTGTCCTGGCTCTTGACTTGACACAGTTCCTGGACCTTGAGATCAACTTGCCCATATCTCCTGATGTGATTTTATTCATCTGGTGCCTGGCCTTTACTTTGTCTATTGCTTTGACTCATGTCCCTCAAAATGGCGAATCTGGCAGATAATTTGGTTTTTAATTATTATTCAACAGTTTCCACAAGATTTCATAAGTAGGACCATATTATCGGTCACTTTCAGATCTTCTTCCCCCATGCATATTCTGCCTGTGGGGGGTGGGTGGGTAATGCGCAGCCAGGATTTGCACGGGGATCAGCTGGTCTGAAAGCCCCCTTGACCCCTGCGCAGCTTTGCCAGCAGACACGCACATGGATGCAGAGCAGGAAATGAGCTCTGCATCCCTCTGCGTGTCTGCTGGCAAAGGCGTGCCCGGGGGGTGGAGGGGGGCTTTAAGACCTGCCGATTCCCGTTCATATCTTGGCTGCGCACACACACACCCAGCACAGACAGAATATGTGCGGGGGGTGGGAAGGGAAGTTCTGAAAGCGGCCATAGTCTGTTTGATTCTTCCATTCCCTGAACTCTTCATCCTTTCATCACTCAGGCGGTGAGATAGACACAACAAGGTGTTGGACAAGGTTTATTTATTGGAGAAGTTCTAAAAATAAAGATCATATTTCTGATCCCTCTTTTTCCAACCTATTTTTTTTAGAGGCTGAACCAATAATCTGATTGCCTTTCATGTTAGGGGACAAAATTGTACTTTCTTTGTAATAATCACAATCTTCATATAATTCGGTTAATGTTAGCTTTGTAGGATAGACCAATTTATACTGTTTCATCATCAATAGTGCTGAATTCTAAATTTACAGTAAGAACTCAGAAACAACATTTTGGGGGGCCCTGAGAGAATTTGCTCCCTATGTTACAACAGTTTTTTTTTGTTTTTGTTTTTTAAGAAAATTATTAAAACTTTAGAAAGTTTATCCTATAGCTTAATGGTAGGTTTACCTCCCTGGAGAAGCTTTAAAAATAATCAAACTAACAAAGCATGTTGAAGAGTAACTCTAAGGAAGTTTTCATTCTATTGGGTCTTAGAATTTGCATTCTTACAAAAGAGTTCCATGCATAGAACTGAAGTTATTTCAGACTTGCATGTAACTAGATAAGCCATTTTCCTTTTCAAATTCCATGTAGCTTTTGTGTTTACCTAACAATAACTCTATAGGAGCTTGTTCCATCCATTTGGAGAAATAAGTAGATTTGCTTTCTTTTTCAGAGACTAATATTTATGCATTTTTCAGAAGCCATTAAATCTGTATTATCCAAACTGTAATACCTGTATTTGTGTACATTACCTATACAGTGGATACTTTTTCCAGTGTGGCAATGAAACCTCTGGACTGTGGGCCAAACGTGGCCTGTGGCTATTTTTTATTTGGCCTCTTTTGAGTTCCTGGATGTGGCCCCTAACTCCGGTTCCTATCCCTAAGGAGTGAAAGAGTGAGCTGAGGGCATTGGTGGCTGGTGGGTTTAGAGCTCGGTGGGGCAGTAAGGCCGGCCGGCGCAACCTTATTCCTGGCAGAGTTCTAGAGTGGGGCTTGTCCATGGTAGGCCGAGCTTGTACTAACTAGTGCAAGTGTCTGCAAAATTATTACCAAACCTGATCAAATATTTAACATATACAAAACCTCAGGGCGACAACAAAATAGCTGCAGCATGCATTTCAAAGTACAGTTGAATGGCAGATTATATATTGCTATTGCACTGTAAAGGAATCCC
>QEPC01004955.1:118240-136663 GCA_003113815.1 Sphenodon punctatus
CCCACCCACCCACCCACAAATTTCCCGCCATGCACAACTGCAGCAAGGCGGGAGCTTGCAAAAGGCGACTTGCAAGTCGCCCCTCCTGAATTGCAATGGCCTGGGCAATGGGTTCCATTGGAACCCATTGCCCAGGCTGGCCACACCCCCACCAAACTCAAGGCAAGTTAGTAGGTCGGCAGTGGTGCCGACCTACAAGAACCCGCGGCTGTGCCTGCGTGCTGCAGGCAGCCGCGGGCAAACTTCTTGTTCCCAATCTGTTCCCTGCCACTGCCGTGTGCATGCGCGGCCCGGGAACTCTCTGAAAGCCGTGCACAGCGCCGACATGCTCCCCGGGCTTCCGCGCATGCGTGTGATACACTCCTCAAGTTTAAACTTTAAGGAGTGTCTCGCCCGCATGCGTGGCAGCCCGGGGAGCATGTCAGCTTTCCTTGCACTGACAGGACCTTTTTAAAGGTCCCGCAGTCAGTGCGTGCAGCTGAGCGCTCCTCTGCGTGGCTTGTAGCCCTGCCTGAAGGCATGACTCACAGCGCTGGGGGATTGTAGGGCACCGCCCCCAGAGCCAAAGCAATGAGCCGCCGCTAGCTGAGGGTAAGGAAGCAGAGATGGGGGCATTCACATGAAGACAGGTGACAGAAGCATGCCACAAATCCATGATCTAGACTGTCTTCTTCCTAGGTGCATCTCATAAGCACTTCTATCCTCCTATTCTGTGTGGACATTGGAGCTTGTACTAATTTTGAAAGTGTCATCTGGGAGGGAAAAGGTTCCCCATTTCTGCTGTAAGAGTTTCTCGGCTACTTTAAGTATGTGTGAATGCCTGCTTGTACTAAAATTGATAACAATCTCCTTATGGCCAAGGCTGCATTCCCATCTGCAGCAGCGGTGGCGGCAGAGTGAGCAGTGAGGGAAGACATGGCAGTGGGAAGGAACTGGATAACAGGAAAAGAGCTGGTATGAACAGGGATCTGTCGCAATTTCTCTCGCGCATGTCAGGGTGCAAAATCCTGCCTTGACATGCGTGAGAGAAGCCATGGCAGATCCCCATTAGCACCAGCTCTTTTTCTGTCAGCTGGCTCCATTCCGCTGCTGCGTCTTCCCTCACCTCTCTCTCTGCTGCCACAGATGGGAATGCAGCCCAAGTCTAAGGATCTCTGTTTCACTGTAGTCCTGAAAGATTTCACTGCTACCTCTGGGTGGTTTTCCAAAAGAAACCTCTATGCATGGACACTCACCGTTCACGTGGGGGATGTTTCATTTGAATACAGTGGATAGGCGTGTGCTCCCATGACTCACTCATTGCCCACCCCGTCCATGCACAAGGCACTCTGGGAAAATCTGGAGTGTCCCATGCGGGAATGGGTTTGGTGGCGCATAAATGGGGTGGCCATGCGTGGGGCTGCACGTGTGAAGCATCCCCCATGCATGGTGCACCCACACCCAACCCACACAAAGGCCACAGACACCCCCCATGTGTCTCATGAAAAATCACCCTTTGACACATTAACCATCACATCCTCCTTGATTCTCTTTACGCCTTCAGTTTCCAAGAGTCAGTTCTCAACTTGTTCTCTTTCTATCTCTCGCTAGAGAGAGTGTGGTTGCCGTGTTTGTCCCAAATGTAAGAGATGGAGACAAAGTAGCTGAAATGATCTATTTTATTGGACCAGCTTCTGTTAGTGAGAATGTGAAAGCTATTGGGTCACAGAGGGACAAACACGTGTAACCAGGCATGTAGTGTAGCCAACAGAAGGTGGTCCCATAAAAGTCCTTATCCTCAAAGGAAACTTAGACAAGACCTTCAAACGACAGGTCTAGGATATAAAATTCAAGGCATTATACAATGTAGAAACTGACAGTCTGTCAGCTGTATACTCAGCCTTTGTGTTACTGCTATGAACCCAGTTCCTTTCTTATGTGCATTCCCTTCTCCTGATAAGCTGTTTCCTATTATACCCCTAACCCATATGGTTGTGTTAGCCTCATCCTCGCTGTGTTACTATCTATTGTTTCTTTGTCTCCTATACCAATATATATTTTAAAGCTCTGTTTTAAATGTCTGGCAACACTCTCTTCCCCCTCTTTCTAAACCCCCTGCCCACCATCCATTATCTTGTCTTACTCACTCCCACTCATGTCATTCTGTACATCCTCATATATAGCTGTCCTACATTTGCTCAGTTTATATAAACTACTGACTGACTATGTGACATGCCTGAGGAAGGCCTCTGTGTGTCCTAAAAGCTTGCATATTCTGACCAACAGAGGTTGGTCCAATAAAAGATATCATTTGAACTACACTGTCTGTTCTATTCTCTCAAACAGCTGCCTCAATTTTTCTCTTTCTGGTACCTCCTTTGCCTCCCTTCTGCTGTTGATCAGAGTTCTTCTCTTCTTGCTTTAAGCTCTATCTTTGAGCAAAGTCATGGTTTTCCACTATCAATGGTATGCTGATGACACCCAACTCTTTCTCCCCCTCTTTCCCTCCATCCAGTCTCCTCCATCTGTTTTGCCAGACGTTTGGTGAGGGGGATGGGTAGTGGGTGGGGTTGTTTCTTTGGGAGGGGACCCCTTGGTTATTGAGCTGTCTGTTTTATATTTTATACTGTATTGTATTTAATGGTTTATGTTTATGTTTTTATATTATATGTTAGCTGCCTTTGGGCATACAAATGAAAATAAATAAATAAAATATTATCAGCTGTCTTTCTGACATCTCCACTTGGATATCTCACTGCCAACTCAAGATTACCATGATCAAGACTGAATTCATTTCCCCTTCTAAACCATCCTCTTCTTCTCGATTAGGTGGCATTTGGTACAGATTATCAATGGGTGTTGTTGACATGGACACACAATGTAGCAGGTTTTTGTCGGATTGCTCTTAAGTGGTTCTATTCATTACTACTGGGGAGGTCAGAGTATGGTGATGACCAGTGGCTTGTTGTCTCATTAGGAGCTCCCCTGTGGAGTCCTACAGGGTTCCATCTTGTTTCTTCTGCTCAATGTGTATTTAAAGCTGCTGGGTAAGTTCATTCTGAGATTCAGAGTGAAGTGCCGTCATCAGCATGCTGATACCAACTTTATTTATTTATTTATTTATTTACTTATTTATTTATTTATTTATTTAAAGGTTTTATATCCCACCCCTCCTGCCACAGGCAACCCGGGGCAGCTAACAAAGTCCATCAATAAAATACAATAAAACGTATAAAAACATAATAAGAATAAAAGAATAAGAATAAGAATAAGAATAATAAAGACAAAAAATCCATAACACACCCACCCCAACCACCCTCATCCTTCTACCTCACCAAATGCCTGATGGAACAGCCAGGTCTTACACTTCCTGCTAAAAATTGAGAGGTCCGAGGCCAAGCGGGCCTCCACCAGAAGGGAGTTCCAAAGGCATGGTGCAGCCACCGAGAACGCCCTTTCCTGCGTGCCCCCCCCCCCCAGGAAACTCAAGGGACCTCCAACAGGGCACCCCCAGATGACCGCAGGGGCCAGTCCAGAACCTGAGGAGTGAGGCAATCTCGCAAATAGTCAGGGCCCAGACTGTGTAAGGCTTTATAGGTCAAGACCAACAATTTGAATTGGGCCCGGAAGACTATTGGCAGCCAGCGCAGAGATTGGAACACCAGTGTAATGTGCTCCCAGTGACCCAGCCCCACCAGGAGCTGGGCCGCCGCATTCTGCACTAGCTTTACCTTTCAAGCCGTCACCATAGGTAGCCCCATGTAGAACGCATTACAGTAGTCTAACCAAGAGGTGATAAAAGCATGGATGATCGTGGCCAGATCTGGAACCGACACCTGCGGCCGAAGCCGCCACACTAGATGTAACTGGCAGCAGGAACTCCGCACCACAGCCTGCACCTGGATATCCAGGTGGAGCTGCGCATCCAGGAGCACCCCCAGGTTCCATACCTGGGAAGTCAGTGGAGGACAAACCCCCTTAACCGAGGGGGGCGTCAACTCCATCGACTTACCCACTAACATCACCTCTGTCTTATCAGGANGCCTGAATGTTTGTTTGTCTTCTCCCATGTCTCTCCCACTGTCCCCTCTCCTTGTCTCCCCCTCCTTGTCTTTTAGATTGTAAGCCACAGGTAGGGACCGCAGCTGATTATATGTTCTGTACAGCGCCAGGTTGTTGCTGGCGCTTTATAAATGTTTAATAATAATAATAATAATAATAAAAGAAACCTGTGGGACCCCACATGACAGGTCTCGGTGAGATGAAAAATAATCACTGAGCACCACCCGCTGAGTTCTCCTGGTCAGGAATGACCGGAACCATTTAAGAACAATTCCGCACTGTCCTGCAGGTGCGTCACCAATATCTCATAGTCAATGGTATCAAATGCAGCCAACAGATCTAACAGGACCAAAAGGGTTGAACGACCCTTATCCTTTTCACGGCACAGATCATCGACCAAAGCCACAAAGGCTGTCTCAGTGCCATGCCCCAAACGAAAGTCAGACTGTGAGAGATCCAGATAACTAACGCAGTCAAGATGCCCTTGGAGCTGCTAAGCCACTACCCATTCAATAACCTCCCTAAAAAGGGAAGGTTAGAGACAGGCCGATACCTGGTAGGGGAGTCAGCATCAAGAGATGGTTTTTTGAGCAGAGGCCAAGCCACCACCTCCTTGAGCCAGCCCGGCACTCTGCCTTTGAGGAGGACCCTACCTTCTTAATCAGCCAGGACGGGCAAGCGTCTACTTCACAAGAGGTGGCTCGAACCGCCCCTAGCACCTCCATCACGTCAGCGGGTGTCACTGACTGAAATTGATCCCACAAAATCAGACAAATCAGACTTTATTTCTGAAGCCTTTGTATTTACCTGGTCCCTGGCTGCTGCTGGGCACTGGATGCAGATGGGCCAACTGAAGATGAATCCCAACAAGATACAGTCTTCATAAGGGGATCAAGCTGCCTGGAGCCTTGGGTGGGAAGGGACCTGGCTTTCTTCCTCTCCCTGAAGCTTGCGTGATTGAGGATCACTTTGATTCTCTCCTTAATCTTCAAAGGCCTGAAGTTTAGGGCTGAATCAAATCAATTTGATTCTCGTAAGAATCTCGTGAGAACTGAGAAACATTAATGAGATCTCACTAACATTTTGAGTTTCTCATAAGGTTGTTGAAAAAAAACAAAAACAAACCTGTGCATGTCCCAAATAGCTGCCTAACCATTTTGTGCATGTGAGGACTTTTCCAAAAAGGACAGCCATTCTGCCCATGTACAAAATGGCCACTACACATGATTAGAATGGCTGTCCTTTCCAAGAATAAAAATGATGCTGCCTGCACCATTTTTGAGAAGGGCTCTGCATGTCCAGAACAGCAGATGTGGCCATTTTTTTGCAAGCACAGTTGGGTTTTGAGAAATAAATCTCAAGAAATGGTCAAGATCAGGGCTTTTTCTTGATTCTTGTTTTTTCTAGATTCTTGAATCAAGGGAAAAAAATGGGATCAGGTTTCAGCTATACTGAAGATCCACATGAAGCAAAAGATCCAGAATCTCTCCACAGCTGTGAACCTGATTGACCAGAGGGTACTGTACTCCATCAATAAAAGGAGTCCCAATCCCCTCCAAGTCACAAGGCCATCCAACCATCATCATTCCAGTTTTTTCTGGATTCAGCTTCAGTAGGCTCACCCTTATCCAGTGAGCCTATTGAACACTCACATGGATAAAAGATTCCCAGGCCCCTGCAATGACCAGGCCTAGGGATGGGTGAACACGGTTCGGAAGTTCGGAGTTCGACCCAAACTTAGCCTGTTCGGACAACCGAACCCGAATCCGAACATGAACTGACCGAACTGAACTAGATTCTGAATGTCGAAATGACCGAACAGTTCAGGTGAGTTCAGGTGGCAAAAATGTGTCACTGGAAGGCAAAATGTGACAGGGAAGGGGAGTCAGCTGAGAAGCAGACTTCCAGGCACTAGGGTTGGAGAGGCTTGGAGTAGCAGCCAGCCTCCCAAATCACCATCCCTTTTTCCTTCAGACCACTGGCTTCGTAGTCTGCGATTGGCCACGGGCTAAGCTGCACGGAAGCCAATGGGGCTTGCGGTGAGGCGGAAGCAGAAAGAAACAAAACTGATTGCCTCCCCCCTCCCCAACGCCTTCTGAGCTAGTCACTATTCCTGAACAGCAGGCGTTTCAGAAGGCTCCCTCTCTCTCAGCAATTTTTGTTCCTTCCTATTCCTAATCCATTGCCATCCTCCTATTTCACCCATCCAACCCATTTACCTCCATATTATCATTTATTTAGATTATATTAGATTTAGGTGGTGTTTTTTGTTTTTACCCCTCCCTGTGTTGAATCTTCCTTCCTCCCTCTCCCCTCCATTCAATCCTTTTCCCTCTCGTTCCATCCCTGATTCTCTTTCCCTCTTTAAGTTTTGGATTTATTTAGAGTAGGATTATTATTAGATTGATTTTCATTTCAGTTTTGTACTCCTCTATGTGTTCTTTGTGTTTCCCCCTGTGTAATATTGTGTATATATAGATAGATAATTATTAGATAGATAGTTACTAGATAGATATAAATAGTAGTTAGCTTAGTTATAGAGATAGATAGAGATGCAGTGTGTTTGTAGGACAAGGCCTTTGTAGTTAATTATTACGATATTCCATTTAGTTCAATAGGTTTTAGACTAGTTAATAGCAGTTAGATTTAGTGTAGAGAGAGATAGATACATATAAAAAAAGAAACAGCCACTCCATCCCCAGGACCCACTGTCAGGGTTTTGGGGCCTACGTTACTTGAGGGAGGGCTGTGGCCAATATCTAGAAGCTGCCACTCTAGCCTCAGGACCCACCATCATGGGTCTGGGGCCATCATTCCTTGCACAGAGGTAATGTCATTCCACTGCACCAAGAAACAGCCACTCCAACCCCTGAACCCACCATCAGGGTTCTGGGGCCAACTTACAGGCAGGGAGGGCTGTGACCAATATCTAGAATCTGCCACTCTAGCCCCAGGATCCACCATCATGGGTCTAGGGCCATCATTCCTCACACAGAGAGCCTTTTTCCAAAGGCCCGAACCAAGCATGACCAAGCCGAACCTGAACGTGGTGACCGAACTGAACGACTGAACCAAACAGGAACTGAACCAAACAGCCGAACCCAAACCGCGATCTGTTTGCCTATCCCTAACCGGGCCCCCAGTAAGAGCTGATGCTGAACAGCTGATTGGAGAGCCAAAAGGCATGCTTTCACCCATCTGGAGGATGCACACCAAAGAGCTGTTGGGGACACTTCTCTGGGCCCCCATCAGCTTTTTACTGGGGCCTGGAGGAGTGCATGTACCATAGCCGTGCTCAAGAGTTGATTAGGGGGCATGCCCTGGAGTAATGTGCATACCTCACCAAACAGCTGATCAAGGGGGGGAGGGGGCTGGAATAGCCCAAGCTAAGGCCTGGTCACTCTGGGCAGGCCCATAACAGATGGAATGGAGAGTTAGTAATAATAATTTATTAAGGCACGGGATTTCGCTATGGCCACAAACCATACAAACAAGCTCCTAAGTTGAAATACTCAAAACCATAAATATATATAAACAAAGTAAAATCCGGAGTTAATTCATGGCTCAGCTTGGAATCTCAGGTTGTGGCCATGGCGGGGAGTGCGTTTCGGTAGTTACATCTTATCCGGCAGCTTCGGCCGTATCTCTCAGACTCCGACCTCGCCACTGTCATCCATGCCTTCATCACCTCGAGGCTGGATTACTGCAACGCGCTCTACATGGGGCTGCCCAAGAAGCTTGTCCAGAGGCTGCAGCTGGTGCAGAATGCCGCGGCCTGTCTCCTGATGGAGGCGGGTCGCAGGGAGTACATGACACCAGTGCTCTGGGTTCTGCACTGGCTGTCTATAAAGCACCAGGCCAAGTACAAGGTGCTGGTTTTAACCTTTAAAGCCCTTCATGGCTTAGGCTCTGTTTTTCTGCAGGACCGTCTCACTCCCCATGTGCCCGTGCGACCCTTGAGATTGTCTGTGGAAGCCTTTTTGGAGGTTCCCCGGGTGAGGTGGGTGGCCATCAATGTTAGATCTTTTTCAGTGGTTGCTCCTGTGCTGTGGAATTAGCTCCCAGAAGAGGCTCGACTGGCTCCCACTCTCCTGCTGTTTCGGCGTATATGCAAGACCTGGCTGTTCCATCAGGCTTTTGGCGAGGGGTAGGGGTGGGGATGGGGGCTTTCCACACATTGTATTTTTTAATTGTTTAAAAGTTTTATATTGTTTTCATGAATGTTTTTTACCGCCCCATGCTGCCCTGTGGGCAGGAGGGGTGGGATATAAATTTTAAATAAATATAAAAATAAAAAAAGTAAATCCATCCCAGTTTATTGGAAAGTGGATATATCATAGAAACTAAAATATAGCATCCAACAAACATATAAGGAGAATTCCCAAACTATCACATATTATAATAAAATGACATTACAGAAAAAAAAGGGTTAGGTCTCACACAGAAGAGTAGGATGGCAGTAAAGAATCTCGTTACCACCAAAAAACCTCCTCCTACATCACATAGAAACAAGACCAGTCTATCTAGACTGACCACAGTACTAACCCAATATATCATGGTGGTCTTAGTTCATGATCAAATGGCAATTCACCTCTTTGCAGCAAGGGCCAGGAAAGATGCCACTGCAACCAAGTCATCAGTTTGGGATAAGTTAGTAATGAATAGGAAGGGATGAACTACCCTCTTCTCCCTAGCCTTGGTCAACAGAGGTGCCAACCATAAGTCCCTTAAATGGGAATAATGTAAACCTCTCAGGAGAACATGTTCGGGACTTTCGACTTCCTGTAATGCACAGGGGCACCGGTGGAGCTCAGACTGAATGCCATGCAGTCTTCCCTCCACTACTGCAGTTTGAGTCAGCTGAAAGCGTAAAAGGGTATAGTGCCTTCTAAGGGTATTACTGATCAGTTTGTCTAGATAGGGCTCCATAGAAAAGTCAATCTTACCCAGACCCAGCCTGGGAGCCACTCTCCACAAACTCAGCAAAGAAAGATCTTCCTGCATAGCGAGATCCCTGGATCTCTGTTCCACTTCTTTCTTTATTCTAGAATTGGGTTTCCCCTGGAAGTACATAAAGGAAAATCCCAAACTAGCTAGAACAAAGGCAAGATGTTTAAGCCAGGGATAAGCTCTACTGCCTTCATGTTTTAATTCTTCAACTAAGCATTGGACTTGCAGGGCCTCAGATGGTTGAGTTAATAATTTTATCCAGTAGCGTACTAACACCGTTCTTGCATAATGCTGAATGGCAATCATACCTTTTTCTGCTTGTACCACGGCACCCGGGACGCTGGAGCATACTCTAAGGGCTCTGCGCAGAAACATTGTTTGCACCCTTTCCAGAACAATAATGTCTGGAAAGGGGACAAGTTCAATTCCAAAAGTCAACATGGTATGAATCGTCAAAATAATACTTAAGGAAATTCCAGTGGAAACACTCATACCTTTCAACAAGCAGTGAGCTGCACATAATGACAAATGTGCTCTATTTTTAAGGTGCAGTGCCCAAGTGCCCCTAGCTGAAAAAGTTACCCCCAAATATGAGACGGAGTTAACCACTTCAATGTGGAATTCCCTGATTTTTCCATTTGCGGGAGGGTGGTTTGCCCCCCACAATCATAACTTTGGATTTACTGCTATTAATTTCAAGGCCGTTAAGCAAACAATATTTGATTAAACCATTAATCAAAGCTTTAAGGCCCTTTTCAGTCTGCAAAAGCAAGACCAGATCATCTACGTATTGCAGTGCATGCAAAGGATAAGCGGAAATCCTAGGGGGATGCAGGTTCCTCTCTTTTATAAAGTTCACCAGGTCTACTACATACAGATTAAAAAGTAGGAGAGCAAGTGCACATCCTTGTTGAACTCCTCTTCTAATGGGGATTGGGGCACTTGGTGCAGTCCCAGCACCATTTTTAACTCTAGTTGCATCATTAGAGTGTAATTGAATCAAGATTGTAAAAAGCCTGTCACTTACCCCCATAGCCTTCAATTTGGCCCAGAGTCTCTACTGTGGGACAGAGTTAAAGGCCTTAGTAAAGTCCATGAAGGCCAGAAAAAGCTTCCCTTTTTTAATCTTTGAATATTTGGAAATTAGATGCATCACTATGAAGCTACAGTCTGTCATGGATCTATTTGCCCTGAAACCATATTGTTCCACAGGAATAATACTCCTCATATCGGCCCATTTTTGTAGGAATTGCAAGATGATAGTTGCATATTACTTTCTGATGACTGAAAGTAGACTGATTAGCCTGTAACTCCCAGGATCAGCTCGATCACCTTTTTTATAGATCAGAACCATCCAACTTAAGCCCCACGTAGATGGAATCTTACCCTCCTGTGAGATTTTGTTAAAAAACCTACACAAAACTGAAGCCCACCACTGTAGGGCAGCTTTCAGAACTTCTGCAGTTAAAAAATCTGGACCTGGGGACTTGTTGGTTTTCAGCAACATAATCATTTTATAGATATCCGACTACTGACAATCAATTTCTAAAGGCGAAGAGGGAGAGTAACAGACAAAACTATCACTAAGATCTTCATTAGGCAAACTTTTAGCCTTATATAGGTTCCCAAAAAATTGTTCCCAGATGGCATTAGGGACTAATGAACTCCTCAGCTTCTGAATAGAGTTAATCATGTAATTCAAAACTTTTCCAAAATTCCTCAAATCACCTGTTCTACTTGCTACATTAAACATTGCCCATTTCTGACTATAATAACTTTCTCTTTTGGTCCTAAGGAGATGTCTATATGAGTACCTCAGTTCCAAAAGATGAGAATAAGCAGCATGGGTTTGAGCCTTTACCCAGTTCTTCTTCGCAGCAATGAGCAAGTGCTTAAATACCCGGCATTCTCTGTCATACCAGGAATTACTCTGTATACAGGATGCACAATAGGGACCAGATAAAATGTTTTCCTCAAGGTACTCCATGATGCCTAAAAATATACTAATTATTCCATCTGCATCGCATTCCTGAAACAGTGCCAGACCGAACTCTTTAAGCTTCCCGGTATAACACAAATCTTGCATCTTGCAAAACAGAGTTGGGAAGAGTCCCATTTCCTAATCGTTCTTTCCCTTGACAAATTGTTAGCTTTGCTAGTCTCATAATTCATGATATTGCCTAGGACTATTTGCACTTCCAATAAATTATGGTTGTTTTCTGGCGTTATATTTAAAGTAAGACTGACTAACTTGTCCCAAGAGGTGGGTTCAATAAAGACATACTCTATCATAATGGTATGTCGTAATGGACCAACAAAGGTATATCCCCCAAAATCTGCCATTAAGGGGTATCAACCCAAGATTAAGGATCAGGGATGGGAGAAGCCAACCTGTATCATTAACAGTTTCATCTGGAGAATGGCAACTAGGGATATGGGAAAAGAGATCCATGGATTCCTCCCCCCCACTCCCCAATCTATAGCCTCATTGACAAGTCCTATCCTCATATTCCAATCCCCTAACAAGATAACCTGGGCTTGGGGAAATTGGTCCCTTAGTGCATTTACCCTACTCTTCAGGGACGACTATACATCTTCTTTATAATAAACCAAGGACGATGGAGGGATATACACATTCACAATAAGGTAATGCACTTGATTGGAGAGCCTCTGTGACCCTAATTGGAACTCGGGCCTCTCTGAGGGGAGTGAATGAAAGGACCAGAGTTGCAAATCTGCCACCAAGATTGCCAGGCCACCAGATGGGCAACCTCTTTTACCCAACTTCTGCCCATCGTGAAGTTCAATTTTGAAATTCCCTATAGGTAAATTCAAACTCTCACCGCAGCTCAGCCATGTCTCCTGAAAGCAGACACAATCATACTGTTTCCTATAGTCTATCCATTCCTTGTCAATCAGTTTTGCCTTCAGGCCTGCTATATTCCATCATACTCATTTTAAATAAATGTTATATAAAGGGGAACCTACACAATGGGCACCACACTGGTTAGGAAGTTCTGGTTCAGGAGGAGATCCCAAGGGCTCCATGTATCTAGGCTCCATGGTCAGGTCAGGTGTGAATCTGAACTATCTCAGTCAGAGTTTGATCTATATCTAGGCATGAAACATTACTCCTTAGTTGTCCATTTTGACACCTAAAAGTGACAGAGCTTTCATCACCCTTTTGCTCTGCCAATTGATCCCTTATTGACGGTATAGAAGCCTTTCCGGGGGGAGGGGCTACCTTCTTTGCCAGGCTCAAGATAACGAGCAGCTGTCAAAACTTCAAGGTTATACTCGGGCTTGTGCTACATGGATACCCAGACTGAGTCAGGCACTTTATACTCCAATGGCTCTATGTGAACATTACTCCTAAATAGATCTAATTTTTGTAATATGCTATTTTGATCTATAACAGGAAGGTTCCTAAATGTTCTATAAAGTGATGCAGTGTCAGTAGTTCCTGTCCTATGTGATAAAGAAAATACCTAATTAATTAACAAGAAACTGCTGTGCTACAGGAGGGGTGGTGGACTGTGCCACCGGGACTAAGTCAGGCACAACAGAGGGCAGTAAATCCCTCCCCACCCCATAAGGCAGATAACTACTCTCTGCACAATCCATGAGATCCCATACCGCAGTCCCATCCATAATGTCAAAGCCAGGAGACAAAGTTTCCTTAGTATCCTGCTTTCCAACTGCAGATTCCTCAGTACACAAAAATTGCCTCAGATCACCCACCCCCATTGGAGTTACAGCAGTTTTCTCACTTTTCCTTCTTGCAGGCATACTTAGTGAAACTGCATGTACATTTTCCTTGGGGCGAAAAAACCCTGATGTATGCTTGCGAACACCTAATGGGACAAGGTTGGCTGTGGTGGTCACTATCAAAGGAGCTGGGGCTTTAAAAGGAGAGATAGCAGAGGGGTTAACACTAACTACCCTATCTATTGAAATCCCTCTGCTAAGAAGATATTTCCTGGTTTTAAAAATACTATTAACCAGCTCTCCATAATTAAAATAAATTTGTATTAATGACCCCACCTATGCGAAGGAAGATGCACTACTTTCCCTATAGCCTGGGCTATCACCTCTCTATGCAGTAGCTGAGATAGGTTACGGATAATAGCAGGAGTGTCAGCCCATGAGGGAGTGTGGAAAAAAGGGTCTGGCCTAACTTTGAATAGAACTGCATTAGCCACAATCCTCCAACCTGGGGCGTACACCATCTGAGACCGTAACTTGTTGTTAGAACCCAACCAACCATTGTGGGATTTATTCAAATCAGGGCTAGAGACTGATTTCATTTCATATGGGTTACCACCCATATCCACCAAGTTTGAATTCAATTTATCTATGACCTCCTTTAACTGGGCTCTCGCCTTAGTCAAAGAATTGCTTATTTCAGAAATACTTGTGAACAATGCTGCAACAGTTCTTGCAGTTAAATCAATCTGAGTTATCAGAAAGTCAGTCATGGCGACATTCTGAAGTTTGCCTATCTCTCCCTTTAATAATGGCGGACTATGGTCAACTCCGATGGATTTAGGTCCCGACAGATTAATCATCTCCTCCTTGTCCACAGGCAAACAGTCAAATCTATTGGATAAACTAATGTTACCTTCCTTCATCTCCCAAGGAGTTTCACGCCTCCTACTTATCTGTGGGAGTTCATCACTGAAAGAAGGTGACATTGACTCTGTTGCTAAATCCTGTCGCTTCTCCCTCCATAACATTGCTAAGATTCGCCCTTTTCTCTCTGTCTCGTCTGCCAAAACTCTTGTTCATGCTCTGGTCATCTCTCGCCTCGATTACTGTAACCTCCTTCTCACTGGCCTTCCCCGGTCTCACCTTTCTCCCCTCATCTCTGTCCAAAACTCTGCTGCCAGGGTCATCTACCTCGCCAGTCGCTTCGACCATGTGCAGCCCCTCCTCTCTTCGCTTCACTGGCTTCCCCTTCCTGAACGAATCCTGCACAAGCTCCTAGTCTTCACCTATAAAGCTCTTCACAACCTTGCTCCCCCCTACCTCTCTGCACTTATCGCCCTCCATACTCCAGCCCGTGCACTTCGCTCCTCCTCTGTCCCTTCTCTCACCCTTCCACGCCTTCCCTGCTCCCCTAAGCGCCTTCGTCCCTTCTCACTTGCTGCCCCCCATGCCTGGAACTCCCTCCCTGTCCACATCCGCCTTGCCCCCTCCCTTCATACCTTCAAATCTCTCCTTAAAACTCACCTCTTTCGCTCTGCTCTGTCTGACTCTTTATCCTGCTGAGCCACTATTCCTATACCTACGATCGGTTTACCCTTATCCTTGCAACATGGACCTGCCTGCTGTCATTCTCATCGTAACCAAGCCAAGTACGTGCACTTGAGACCTCGCATCTTCATGAATGTTAGACCCCTTGTCTCTCCCTCTGTTCCCCTTCCTAAGTCTCTCCCCCAGCTCCTGTCTCTCAGATTGTAAGCCCTAGGGGCAGGGACCATGTCTATTTTATTACTTTGTAAAGTGCCAGGTACACTGCTGGTGCTATATAAATGTTTGTTAATAATAATAATAATAATTAATTAATTATAATACTAAAGGACACATCCACTTCTGCTCCATGCAAATCAACGAGGTACGGCTTCAAAAAGTATCCTAGCTGCACCTAACCAGCGCCTAAGGCCGCAAACACAAGGGCGCACCCTTGCGCACTCAGCCCTTCGCCGCACAGCCATTCGGCACAGCCACAGGCATCTGGCAGGGATAAATCCCTGTGCCCAGGTGAGGGGCGGGGCACTCAATAAACTGACAGGTCAGCAGAGAGGGAAAGCAGAACACAGTTCAGGCAAATCATATATGCCAAAGAAAGTGCATCCCCCTCCTGTGCGGTAACTGTCAGCAGCAAAAAGTACGGAACACACAGCACACAAAACTTGGAAGCAGCGTGGTCGCGTCCCTTACAGTTGCCTCTGCTCTCCCAGTAATATCTCTCATGGGCTCACGCAGCCGCAGGTATCCACCAGGGATAAATCCCTGTGCCCACGTGATGGGTGGGGCACTCAATAAACTGACAGGTCAGCAGAGAGGGAAAGCAGAACACAGTTCAGGCAAACATAGACGCCAAAGAAAGTGCATCCCCCTCCTGTGCAGTAACTGTCAGCAGCAAAAAGCACAGAACACATGGCACACAAAACTGGGCAGCAGCACAGTCCGCGTGCGTCCCTGCCAGTTGCCTCTGTTCTCCCAGTAGTATCTCCCGTGGGCTCACCAGAATAGAGATTCATTAGCCCAGTTTAGACTGGGTGACCAGGCCTTAGTCCAGGCTGGATCTCCAATTGCTGCTGCCCGACACGTCCAATAGCAGCTGACAGCCTACTCCAGGGTAATAGTAGCTGAATATCTAGCAGTGACAGACCAGACGTTCAGGTTAATCCTGGGTTATCGCAGACTAAGTGTATGTTTAGACATAACGTCAACAGGTGTCTGAATGTGTGTTTTGTCCTAGATATGAACACCGGTTTGGCTCTGTGTTCACCATGTGGTGCTGCTTGGACACACAACCCATCTTGGGACAAATCGTTTTTTTGCTCACTCCCAATCTCAGCACGCAGTGCTGCCACCTTGTTCCCAGTGTTGTACCTGCCAACATGTCACGCGAAATCATTAGACACAACGTTGGTCATGTGTTCAGCTGAAACACACAAATTGTCCTTATGATGCAATGGTGTTCACATCACATGTTCAACGGATGGCCAAACTGGTGTTGGGATTGTTATGGTGCTTACACACAACAGCCAGACATGTGCATAGGGGTTTTGACACACAATCTTTATTATGTCTAAAGACACCTGAAGGCAGGCTAATGTCTCATGTGTTTTTACTCAGCTTGGTTAGGTAGCTAAGCTGTGGAGCATTTAAAAGTCTAGGTTGTAGCCCTTGCGGTGCTTTTGTGTCCCCTCTCTGTTAGTTTATTTAGAAAATAAGAGTACAGGTTATAGTCCCTTGCTTTGCAGAACAGGATGGTTGAAAGGAAAAATGATAAGGTCTATAGGAACCACAGTTAGTGGAAACAAGACCTCACTTCACCATCACCTATTAACCAGCTTGGAGAACATTTCCAAAGGCTACAGGACATCTGTAGCTGGGCTCAGTGCCTCACACTCCCCCTGCCATGGAAATTGACATGTACCGGAGTGAGCACTAGGGAACCCAGGCTCCCAAGAGATCACATCCAGTTCCTGTAGCTTGCAAAGGTAGTGTCCCCTGCCTATGAGTGGCAGACGGGTCTCCCAGTTCGTACGGATAGGGGATGCATGGGCAGACGTTGTCACACACTTTTTTGGCTTTCCTCACATGGTGGACTCCGTATTAGGGATGTGCAAATGCATTTCGGAAGTTCGGGGTTTGTCTTGAACCCAGGGTGTTCGGCCCATTCACGAACACCCTGAATTCGAACCGACCCCCGCCTGAACTGACTGAACAAAATTTGGGTTCTGAATGTGTTCGGGAGGGGTGTGGGGGGCAGGGAGGGACCCAGTTTTCCCTCCCCCTTCAGGGCTTTGCATGTGGAAGGGGCGCCAGGGAGAACCCCCCACCCTGCCCATCCTGAGATTTTGTTTTAACTCCCCCACTCCAGGGATCGCCCTACCTGGTGGTGCTGGGGCTCCGGCCCTGGGTCCGGCAGCAGCAGTGGTGGTGGCGGCGGGTTCGACAGCACTCTGGAGTGCTTCAGGCCGCTACAAGTCCTTCCGGGTCGCCACTGCTGAACCCACTACCGCTGTCACAGCTGCTCCCACCAACAGACCCAGGGCCGGAGCCCTGGCACCACCAGGTAGGGCAATCCCTGGGGAGGGGGGGGTTAAAAAAATTCCCAGGCTCGGCAAGGTGGGGGGGAGGTGCTCCCTGGCACCCCTTCCACACGCGCAGCCTGGAGGGGGGAGGGAAAACCATCACCCCCACCCAAATGGGTTCGGCACTCCCGAACGGGTTCAGCCCAAATGCAGAACCAAATGGTTCTGGGTTCGGCTGAACTCCGAACAGGCCGAACCCTGAACCCTCGGGGGTTCACACATCCCTACTCCGTATTTCTTGACAGTACACCAAAAGTTGTCATGAGTGGATGCTTTGTGGCTCATGGGAGCATGTATTCCCCCACACCACCTTCAGATTGGCAGTTGGATGAGTGGCTTCTGGGTGGCCATGCATGGTAGTATCTTGTTTAAAAACACCCAAGATGGGACTGTCATGCCTAAATGAGGATCACTGGGAATTTTTAAATATTCTAGAAACTTTTGCAAACATTAGTTTTAAAATAATGAAATTAAACGTTCTTGAGAAACCTAAAACCAATGTTTTCTACACTTGCAGGAAATAATTAGAATTTATGTTTTAGTTCTGCAGGGAGAGATTTAGGAAACTTATTTCTGGAAAGGAAAAATAGATAAAACAAGAAAAAATCAGTTTGGATTATCTATATTGTCCTTAACATTTGGTTATGCATTAATATTCAGTCCAGAGTAGGGCTGAAATGAGAGGCATTTTAGCTTCTTGAAAGAAATACTGAGAACCCAAGAGCTAGGACCAAGATCTTGGTCTCAGTACAAATTCCCAGTATTTCTTGGTGTAAAAAATAAGTTACAAAATAATAATAATAATAATAAAAAAATCACTCTGCATGCACTCTACCACAGGGCCTTTCTGCATATGTGCAGCCTTTTTCTAAAATGGTGGTGACAGCATTGCTGCCATTTTGGAAAAGGGTAGCTGGTCTGAATGTGCAGAGTGGCTACCACACATGTACAGACTAGCGACCCTTTTCCAAGTGGTGCCAACGCTTCTGCCACCATCTTGAAAAAGAGCTCTATATGCGCAGAAAGTCCCAGTGGCCATTTTTGCATGCACAGTGATTTTTATTTTATTTTTAAATCATTCTTTTCAAGAATAATGCCGAGACACTACTGCTTCTTGGAACAAACTGAGAACTGGTATTCTTGATGCGACACAGAGAAAAAAAAAACCAGATAATTAACATTTAGCCCTAGTCCAGGCTGTGAGAAGCCTATTTATTTTTATTTTATTTTTTTTACAAATTTATATCCCGCCCCCTCCTGCAATGCAGCTCGGGGCGGCTAACAACAGTAATAAAAAGAATTAAAATTACTTAAGATATAAATATAAAATACATCAATAAAACAGGGCTAGAAAACAATAATAAATAGATAAATGGGCGGGGGATTAAAATCACCACCCCCACCCTCCCTCCCGAAGGCCTGGGCAAACAACCAGGTCTTACAGTTCCGCCGAAATGTCAACAGGCTTGGGGCCAGGCGAGCTTCCTCCGGAAGGGAGTTCCACAGCCGCGGCCCTACCACCGAGAATGCTCGCTCCATCGTGGCCCCCCGCTTAACACGGGGGACCTCCAGGAGGGCACCCCCGGCAGACCGCAGGAGC
>QEPC01004955.1:145299-187425 GCA_003113815.1 Sphenodon punctatus
CCCCCCCCCCCCCCCGTGGCTGTGGCCGTGTCCATGGAAGAAAGGAAGAGCATTGACAGCTCAGGCACATGACATTGTTCAGCCAGAGGCACCACAGTCAACCGACAGTGATGACACTGCAGAGCCTGTTGAAAACACCCAGCTGCCAGGGGGGACCGTAAGCTTGGTGCTCTCATGAAGGGCAGGAATGGCAGGATTTGGGCCATCCACCCAGAACCTGTTCACCGCCGCTCCATTGCGGACATAATTAGGGAGCGGTCAGGGCCAGTGCGGAACACACTCAAAGAAAGTGTCTCATGTACCTCAACCCATCCTGCACTACAACAGTACCAAAAGTGGAGTGGACAACTTGGACTATCTAGCCACCATCTATAGTTGTAAAAGAAAGCCAATAGGTGGCCAATGGCATTGTTTTACAACATGTTGGATGTGGCTGCAATTGCGAGTTATGTGGATAATGAACAATGAGGATTGGAACATGGCACAGCCTAAAGTGAGATGGCACTTGTTCCTTTGCCAGCTGGGGGAACAGCTTATCGAGGGACATATTAGCCGAAGACTGCAAAATCCCCGTCATCTGCCTATGCCAATCAAACAAGCATTGGCCATGCTTGGCTATAGAACTTGCGGTGCTCCAGAACCACAGTCAGGGGCCACTGCTGGACGGTGCTTCTTCTGTCCTAAAAAATTAGGCCAAAAATATACTAAGAAATGTGATGCGTGTGTGATTAATGTTTGTAGGGCAATCTGTTGGATTACATTATGCTGGGGTGGTGATCGTGGTTCATGGTTTAACAATGTTTTTCAGGGTTTTCTTTACTTTATATAGATAGTTAAAGTTCATAAAAACCATATTCTGTAGTTTGAATAAAAAATAATGGTTTTGCAAAGAAAAACAAGTAGTGTTGGTTGGTATTTATTCATATGTGGAGCATGTATTTCTCATAAAACAGACTCTATAATGTCTCTGTGTGCTGGGCACAGATTGTGTGGCTACTGTAAAAAAAAAAAAAAAGTTACATTTTATTGCACACTTTCAATCTCCAGGCCAAATCACGTTGGGGTAGAAATCCACCCTACGATAACTTGAGTGTAATTTTTTTCATGATAAAAGGTTTTATTTTTATATATATATATCCTAAATACCTATATAATATCTAATCTCTGTATGTATGTACACAACTAATACCTATCTAAATCTAAGGGGGATGGGAAGGGAAAACTATCTATAATCTAATCAATGAACTATATATCTGTTCTAATCTATATATCTATAATATATATCTATATCTAATCTATACTACCTCTCTATATAATGTACAGGGGGGAGAAGAGCAGGGAAAGGGAAAATATAGGGTATGAGGAAAAATAGGTATTGGTGGTAATTACCTCCTTAGGGTGTGCATTCTGGCACTTGTTAGCCCCCGCCAAGGTACGGGACCTATTAGATCGGTCCGCCTCCAGAGACTTATGTAACCAGATCATTCCAGAATGCGCTGGGGGATTTTTCTCTGGACCCTGACACCCGCTCTGTTGATGATCTTGTGGCCTTCTGGAACATCTTGTTGGCTGAGATGACAGGGTGGCTCCTAGGCATCCACTGCCCTCTCGAGTCTCCCGCAGGTCTCCTTGGTTTACTGAGGTCCTGCGGGATTTGAAGTGAGAGGGTAGGCAGTTAGAGCGATGGTGGCGCTGGGCTCGAGATGAATACGATCGATCACAGCATAAGAGCAGTTTAAAGGCCTATGCTGTGGTGGTGCAGGCTGCAAAGAAGCAGTTCTTTGCTACGCTCATCACATCTGCAAAGTCACGTTTGACTGAGCTTTTCCAGGTGGTGAGGGGTTTGGTCAGTCCTGCCTGTCTCCACCTGGACCTGGAGCAATCCAGTGTCTGCTGTGACCAGTTCATTGAATACTTTGTGGACAAGATCACTCATACCCATCAAGACTTTGGTACCGCAGTTATTGCAGAGGATCATCTTGGGGCCATGGAGGCCCTGTCCTATCCTGTTTTGTTGGATCGGTTTCAGTTGGTATCACCTGCCAATGTTGAGTCCGTGTTGGGTTTTGTTCATGCCACTACTTGCGAATTTTATCCATGCCCGTCCTGGTTGGTGAAATCCAGTCAGGAGATGTTGCAACCGTTGCTGGCGGGGGTGGTTAGTGCTTTCCTTCAGGAGGGCAAGATGCTGGATTGCCTTAAACAGGTGGTGGTTCAGCGCCTGCTCAGGAAACCATCTCTTGACACTGATGCTCCTGCCGACTATTGGCTGGTCTCTAACCTTCCCTAGAAAGGGAAGGTTATTGAATGAACAGTGGCACAACAGTTCTAGGAGCATTTGGACTGCACTGGTTTCCTTGACCCCTTTCAGTCTGGTTTTTGACCAGGGTATGGTACAGAGATGGCACTGGTGGCCTTGGTTGATGATCTTCGTCTGGCATTGGACCAAGGTTGTCGGACCTTATTGGTCCTGCTAGACCTTTCGGCTGCATTTGACACGGTCGATCATNCCCCCCCCCCCCCCCGTGGCTGTGGCCGTGTCCATGGAAGAAAGGAAGAGCATTGACAGCTCAGGCACATGACATTGTTCAGCCAGAGGCACCACAGTCAACCGACAGTGATGACACTGCAGAGCCTGTTGAAAACACCCAGCTGCCAGGGGGGACCGTAAGCTTGGTGCTCTCATGAAGGGCAGGAATGGCAGGATTTGGGCCATCCACCCAGAACCTGTTCACCGCCGCTCCATTGCGGACATAATTAGGGAGCGGTCAGGGCCAGTGCGGAACACACTCAAAGAAAGTGTCTCATGTACCTCAACCCATCCTGCACTACAACAGTACCAAAAGTGGAGTGGACAACTTGGACTATCTAGCCACCATCTATAGTTGTAAAAGAAAGCCAATAGGTGGCCAATGGCATTGTTTTACAACATGTTGGATGTGGCTGCAATTGCGAGTTATGTGGATAATGAACAATGAGGATTGGAACATGGCACAGCCTAAAGTGAGATGGCACTTGTTCCTTTGCCAGCTGGGGGAACAGCTTATCGAGGGACATATTAGCCGAAGACTGCAAAATCCCCGTCATCTGCCTATGCCAATCAAACAAGCATTGGCCATGCTTGGCTATAGAACTTGCGGTGCTCCAGAACCACAGTCAGGGGCCACTGCTGGACGGTGCTTCTTCTGTCCTAAAAAATTAGGCCAAAAATATACTAAGAAATGTGATGCGTGTGTGATTAATGTTTGTAGGGCAATCTGTTGGATTACATTATGCTGGGGTGGTGATCGTGGTTCATGGTTTAACAATGTTTTTCAGGGTTTTCTTTACTTTATATAGATAGTTAAAGTTCATAAAAACCATATTCTGTAGTTTGAATAAAAAATAATGGTTTTGCAAAGAAAAACAAGTAGTGTTGGTTGGTATTTATTCATATGTGGAGCATGTATTTCTCATAAAACAGACTCTATAATGTCTCTGTGTGCTGGGCACAGATTGTGTGGCTACTGTAAAAAAAAAAAAAAAAGTTACATTTTATTGCACACTTTCAATCTCCAGGCCAAATCACGTTGGGGTAGAAATCCACCCTACGATAACTTGAGTGTAATTTTTTTCATGATAAAAGGTTTTATTTTTATATATATATATCCTAAATACCTATATAATATCTAATCTCTGTATGTATGTACACAACTAATACCTATCTAAATCTAAGGGGGATGGGAAGGGAAAACTATCTATAATCTAATCAATGAACTATATATCTGTTCTAATCTATATATCTATAATATATATCTATATCTAATCTATACTACCTCTCTATATAATGTACAGGGGGGAGAAGAGCAGGGAAAGGGAAAATATAGGGTATGAGGAAAAATAGGTATTGGTGGTAATTACCTCCTTAGGGTGTGCATTCTGGCACTTGTTAGCCCCCGCCAAGGTACGGGACCTATTAGATCGGTCCGCCTCCAGAGACTTATGTAACCAGATCATTCCAGAATGCGCTGGGGGATTTTTCTCTGGACCCTGACACCCGCTCTGTTGATGATCTTGTGGCCTTCTGGAACATCTTGTTGGCTGAGATGACAGGGTGGCTCCTAGGCATCCACTGCCCTCTCGAGTCTCCCGCAGGTCTCCTTGGTTTACTGAGGTCCTGCGGGATTTGAAGTGAGAGGGTAGGCAGTTAGAGCGATGGTGGCGCTGGGCTCGAGATGAATACGATCGATCACAGCATAAGAGCAGTTTAAAGGCCTATGCTGTGGTGGTGCAGGCTGCAAAGAAGCAGTTCTTTGCTACGCTCATCACATCTGCAAAGTCACGTTTGACTGAGCTTTTCCAGGTGGTGAGGGGTTTGGTCAGTCCTGCCTGTCTCCACCTGGACCTGGAGCAATCCAGTGTCTGCTGTGACCAGTTCATTGAATACTTTGTGGACAAGATCACTCATACCCATCAAGACTTTGGTACCGCAGTTATTGCAGAGGATCATCTTGGGGCCATGGAGGCCCTGTCCTATCCTGTTTTGTTGGATCGGTTTCAGTTGGTATCACCTGCCAATGTTGAGTCCGTGTTGGGTTTTGTTCATGCCACTACTTGCGAATTTTATCCATGCCCGTCCTGGTTGGTGAAATCCAGTCAGGAGATGTTGCAACCGTTGCTGGCGGGGGTGGTTAGTGCTTTCCTTCAGGAGGGCAAGATGCTGGATTGCCTTAAACAGGTGGTGGTTCAGCGCCTGCTCAGGAAACCATCTCTTGACACTGATGCTCCTGCCGACTATTGGCTGGTCTCTAACCTTCCCTAGAAAGGGAAGGTTATTGAATGAACAGTGGCACAACAGTTCTAGGAGCATTTGGACTGCACTGGTTTCCTTGACCCCTTTCAGTCTGGTTTTTGACCAGGGTATGGTACAGAGATGGCACTGGTGGCCTTGGTTGATGATCTTCGTCTGGCATTGGACCAAGGTTGTCGGACCTTATTGGTCCTGCTAGACCTTTCGGCTGCATTTGACACGGTCGATCATGAAGTGTTGGTGACTCACCTGCAGGACTATGCCGGGATTGGTGGGATGGTCTTGGACTGGTTCTGCTCTTTCCTGGCTGGGTGGACTCACCGGGTGGTCCTGGGGGAGTGTACTTCTTCCACCTGGGATCTTACGTGTGGGGTCACGCAGGGTGCCATTCTATCCCACCCTCCTGTTTAACATCTATATGCAGCCGTTAGGAAAGATTGCCCCTCCCAACACAGGCACAGTTCAACCACGCTTACCAGGTATGCAACCACGCTTCCCAGGTATGCAGTATCATCAGTACGCAGATGATACTCAGTTCTACCTCTCCTTTTCCATTGATCCAAGTCATACGGTCACCTTATTTTCCCAGCACCTGTCAGCTGTGGGGGTTTGGATGAAGCTGAGCCATCTGCAATTGAATCCCGAAAAGATGGAGGTGATGTTGGTGAGGGAGGGCTTGGAGGGCCTGGCAGTGGTGGAATCTCCTCTTGTTGGGGGGGGGGGGGTTTGCCCTCCCTTTTTCTCTCAGGTACAAAGTCTGGGTGTGCTCCAGGATTCACGTCTCAGCCTGGATTCCCAGGTTGTGGTGGTGGCGAGGAGCGCATTTTGGCAGTTACATCTTGTCCAGAGACTTCGACCGTATCTCTAACTCCGGCCTTGCCACTATCATCCATGCCTTCATCACCTTGAGGCTCGATTATTGCAATGTGCTCTTCATGGGGCTGCCTGAGAAGCTGGTCCAGATGCTTCAGCTGGTGAAAAATGCTGCGGACCATCACCTTATGGGGGTAGGTCAGCAAGAGCATATGACACCTGTGCTCCAAGCTCTGCACTGGCTGCCTATAAAGTACCGGGCCAGGTTCAAGGTGCTGGTGTTTACCTTTAAAGCCCTTCGCATCCTGGACCCTTCCTATCTGAGGGACCGCCTCACTCCCCATGTGCCCATGTGACCCCTAAGATTGTTCGTGGGAGCCTTTTTGGAGGTTCCCCAGATGAGGTGGGTGGCCACAGCTGTTCAGTCATTTTTAGTGGCTGCCTCGATGCTCTGGAGCTCTCTCCCAGAGGAGGCTCGGCTGGTCCTCACCCTCCTGTCGTTTAGACATTTATGTAAGACCTGGCTGTTCTGCCAGGCCTTTGGCGAGGGGTAGGGCTAGGGTGGGAAGGGAGTGTTTTGTTTTTGTTTTTTCACTGCATAATATGGATTTTTAAATTGTTTTAAATGTTTTATTGTTNAATCTCTGTATGTATGTACACAACTAATACCTATCTAAATCTAAGGGGGATGGGAAGGGAAAACTATCTATAATCTAATCAATGAACTATATATCTGTTCTAATCTATATATCTATAATATATATCTATATCTAATCTATACTACCTCTCTATATAATGTACAGGGGGGAGAAGAGCAGGGAAAGGGAAAATATAGGGTATGAGGAAAAATAGGTATTGGTGGTAATTACCTCCTTAGGGTGTGCATTCTGGCACTTGTTAGCCCCCGCCAAGGTACGGGACCTATTAGATCGGTCCGCCTCCAGAGACTTATGTAACCAGATCATTCCAGAATGCGCTGGGGGATTTTTCTCTGGACCCTGACACCCGCTCTGTTGATGATCTTGTGGCCTTCTGGAACATCTTGTTGGCTGAGATGACAGGGTGGCTCCTAGGCATCCACTGCCCTCTCGAGTCTCCCGCAGGTCTCCTTGGTTTACTGAGGTCCTGCGGGATTTGAAGTGAGAGGGTAGGCAGTTAGAGCGATGGTGGCGCTGGGCTCGAGATGAATACGATCGATCACAGCATAAGAGCAGTTTAAAGGCCTATGCTGTGGTGGTGCAGGCTGCAAAGAAGCAGTTCTTTGCTACGCTCATCACATCTGCAAAGTCACGTTTGACTGAGCTTTTCCAGGTGGTGAGGGGTTTGGTCAGTCCTGCCTGTCTCCACCTGGACCTGGAGCAATCCAGTGTCTGCTGTGACCAGTTCATTGAATACTTTGTGGACAAGATCACTCATACCCATCAAGACTTTGGTACCGCAGTTATTGCAGAGGATCATCTTGGGGCCATGGAGGCCCTGTCCTATCCTGTTTTGTTGGATCGGTTTCAGTTGGTATCACCTGCCAATGTTGAGTCCGTGTTGGGTTTTGTTCATGCCACTACTTGCGAATTTTATCCATGCCCGTCCTGGTTGGTGAAATCCAGTCAGGAGATGTTGCAACCGTTGCTGGCGGGGGTGGTTAGTGCTTTCCTTCAGGAGGGCAAGATGCTGGATTGCCTTAAACAGGTGGTGGTTCAGCGCCTGCTCAGGAAACCATCTCTTGACACTGATGCTCCTGCCGACTATTGGCTGGTCTCTAACCTTCCCTAGAAAGGGAAGGTTATTGAATGAACAGTGGCACAACAGTTCTAGGAGCATTTGGACTGCACTGGTTTCCTTGACCCCTTTCAGTCTGGTTTTTGACCAGGGTATGGTACAGAGATGGCACTGGTGGCCTTGGTTGATGATCTTCGTCTGGCATTGGACCAAGGTTGTCGGACCTTATTGGTCCTGCTAGACCTTTCGGCTGCATTTGACACGGTCGATCATGAAGTGTTGGTGACTCACCTGCAGGACTATGCCGGGATTGGTGGGATGGTCTTGGACTGGTTCTGCTCTTTCCTGGCTGGGTGGACTCACCGGGTGGTCCTGGGGGAGTGTACTTCTTCCACCTGGGATCTTACGTGTGGGGTCACGCAGGGTGCCATTCTATCCCACCCTCCTGTTTAACATCTATATGCAGCCGTTAGGAAAGATTGCCCCTCCCAACACAGGCACAGTTCAACCACGCTTACCAGGTATGCAACCACGCTTCCCAGGTATGCAGTATCATCAGTACGCAGATGATACTCAGTTCTACCTCTCCTTTTCCATTGATCCAAGTCATACGGTCACCTTATTTTCCCAGCACCTGTCAGCTGTGGGGGTTTGGATGAAGCTGAGCCATCTGCAATTGAATCCCGAAAAGATGGAGGTGATGTTGGTGAGGGAGGGCTTGGAGGGCCTGGCAGTGGTGGAATCTCCTCTTGTTTGGGGGGGGGGGGGTTTGCCCTCCCTTTTTCTCTCAGGTACAAAGTCTGGGTGTGCTCCAGGATTCACGTCTCAGCCTGGATTCCCAGGTTGTGGTGGTGGCGAGGAGCGCATTTTGGCAGTTACATCTTGTCCAGAGACTTCGACCGTATCTCTAACTCCGGCCTTGCCACTATCATCCATGCCTTCATCACCTTGAGGCTCGATTATTGCAATGTGCTCTTCATGGGGCTGCCTGAGAAGCTGGTCCAGATGCTTCAGCTGGTGAAAAATGCTGCGGACCATCACCTTATGGGGGTAGGTCAGCAAGAGCATATGACACCTGTGCTCCAAGCTCTGCACTGGCTGCCTATAAAGTACCGGGCCAGGTTCAAGGTGCTGGTGTTTACCTTTAAAGCCCTTCGCATCCTGGACCCTTCCTATCTGAGGGACCGCCTCACTCCCCATGTGCCCATGTGACCCCTAAGATTGTTCGTGGGAGCCTTTTTGGAGGTTCCCCAGATGAGGTGGGTGGCCACAGCTGTTCAGTCATTTTTAGTGGCTGCCTCGATGCTCTGGAGCTCTCTCCCAGAGGAGGCTCGGCTGGTCCTCACCCTCCTGTCGTTTAGACATTTATGTAAGACCTGGCTGTTCTGCCAGGCCTTTGGCGAGGGGTAGGGCTAGGGTGGGGAGGGTTTGGGGGGGCGGGGTTTATGATTTGTTTTTAAAAGTTTTATTGTTAAATTTTTTGTGTGTTGTTCGCCACCCTGAGCTGCCTTTGGGCAGGAGGGGTGGGATACAAGTTTTAAATAAATAAAAATAAAAATAAAAATACAATGAGGGCTAGGGAGGATTTTTGTGTGCAAGCGCCACATTTCTGTAAACGCAACCTGACAAGCGTAGCTCTCACAGAACACAGAGAAAAAAATGTGTTCCTCCCATTATAAAGGCTTTCAGTGCCCTCCCCCAGAGCCTCCTGGTTGGTTGTGGAAGGCAGCAGGCATTGAACAATCACAGAGTGCTCATTGGCCAGCGATGCATCCATCAGATACTGCTGAGTTGCTCACCCCTCCCAACACAGGCACAGTTCAAAAGTTCAGCTTTGTTTAGGACTCTGAGATGTCTTCTCCCTCTTTACCTCTCCACATTTCCCCTCCAAAACCCAACTGCCACAGCAATAATAAGAATGACAACAATAACGACATTGTCATTTTCATTATTGTTATCGATTGCCATTTTCATTTTGCAATAACAAAAATGACAATTGTCATTATCCTTATTTTAATAATGAAAATGACATGCACACCCCTATCTAGGATTAGTCAACTAAACCTTGATTAAAGCCAGAGTGCAGCAAAAAGATCTGACATCCTCTCTGGGCATTTCCTATTATTTGGTACATAGGGTCACATGACTGTGGAGCGATCATATTACCTCCGTCATTCTACAATGTATTTTGGAGCACCAAGTTTAAATACCCGCAGAACAAAGGGATGAGTTTCCATTTTCTTCAATTCAGAAATCAGGAAAATGAAGAAAATCCAATTTTCTTCAATTCCAGAAATAATGCACTGAGCACAGATGAAAAGCACCATGGAATAGAAGTTCATCTCATTTCTGATTAACAGCAAGGTTGTGTTCACACGAACTATCAAGGATTAACGTTATCTAGTTATTGGTGGGCAATGTTTATTTCCTCCCTCTTTTTCAATAGACCAGGAAATTATATCCTTGGTAATGGGAGGAGACTTTAATACCAGGACTGGCAATCTGGCTGGTTCTCAATTAATACCCCATTGAGATTCAGTATCTCTTCCTTTTACTAATCCCAGACGTTCTTGGGATCAAGTGATGGGTCCAGAGGCTAGCTTTATGACCGAAATGATAAACAGCTTAGATTTGGTGATCTTGAATGGCCATTTAAGGGGTGACATACTGGGGATTTTCACTTTCCACTCCTGGCAGGGGTCTAGCATTATTGATTATTTTTTAGTCTCAGAAGAGCTCCTGCATAGTACTCTGGAACTTCAAGTTATTCCCAGATTTGAGACAAATCATCTTCCTTTGGCTTTAACAATCTTAGACCATTGCTAAAGGAATAAGTCTGGTATTTTTATTTTTATTTATTTATTTCGTAGATTTTTATACCGCCCCATCCTGCAATGCAGCTCGGGGCGGTTAACAACAATAAAAATAGTTTTAAAACATTTAAAATACAAATATAAAATTTATCAATAAAACAGGGCAGTGTGCAATCATAAATAAATATATAAGTGGGGGATTAAAAATCACCCCCCCCTCCCTCCCAAAGGCCTGGGCAAACAGCCAGGTCTTACAGTTCCGCCGAAATGTCAAAAGGCTTGGGGCCAGGCGAGCTTCCTCCGGAAGGGAGTTCCACAGCCGCGGCCCTACCACCGAGAATGCCCGCTCCATCGTGGCCCCCCGCTTAACACGGGGGACCTCCAGGAGGGCACCCCCGGCAGACCGCAGGAGCCGTTCCGGGGCGCGAAGGGCGAGGCGGTCCCTAAGGTAAGAGGGGCCAAGGCCGTATAGGGCTTTATAGATCATTACTAGGACCTTGAACTTGGCCCGGCACACTATCGGCAGCCAGTGCAGCGCTCGGAGCACCGGTGTAATGTGCTCCCGGCGACCCGTCCCCGTAAGAAGACGGGCCGCCGCATTCTGCACCAGCTGCAGCCTCCGGGCCAAGAACAAGGGAAGCCCCACGTAGAGCGCGTTACAGTAGTCGAGCCGCGAGGTGACGAAGGCATGGATGAGGGAGGCCAGGTCCGGGCCAGAGACATACGGACGCAGCCTACGTACCAGATAAAGCTGGCGGAAGGCAGCCTTAGCGACTGCCTCCACCTGCCGCTCCAGCCGCAGGTCTGCGTCCAATATGACCCCCAGACTCCGGACCTGCTGAGCTACAGGGGGGCAAACCCCCCCAATCAGGGGGGCCACCACCCCCTTCGCCCTC
This sequence comes from Sphenodon punctatus, assembly GCA_003113815.1. Lineage (NCBI taxonomy): Eukaryota > Metazoa > Chordata > Lepidosauria > Sphenodontia > Sphenodontidae > Sphenodon > Sphenodon punctatus. Next base: position 156,327 of record QEPC01004955.1, read on the forward strand.
CCCACCACCATCACCTCCGTCTTATCTGGGTTGAGCTTCAGTCTGCTCCGCCGCATCCAATCCGCCACGGCCTCCAAACATTGGGATAGCACCGAGACAGCAGGGTCTGGGTCGGTAGAAAACGAGAGGTACAGCTGAGTATCATCAGCATACTGGTGACATCGCACCCCGAACCCTCTCACGACCTCCCCCAAGGGCTGCATATAGATGTTAAATAATAATGGAGACAAGATCGATCCCTGCGGAACGCCACACGGTAAGGCGCGGGGGCTCGATGTTTCCTCCCCCAACACCACCCGCTGGCTCCTCCCCGAGAGGAATGAACGGAACCATTCAAGAACAGTCCCGTCCAGACCCCCCCGGTCACGCAGTCGTCTCAACAGCAGCCCATGGTCCACGGTGTCAAAAGCGGCCGAGAGATCGAGCAGGATGAGAAATGTCGAACATCCCGCATCCATCTCCCGGCGGAGGTCGTCCACCAAGGCCACCAACGCCGTCTCGGTGCCATAGCCGGGGCGGAACCCAGATTGAAAAGGGTCAAGGAGCCCGATATTATCTAGATGACCCTGGAGCTGGAGCGCCACTGCCCGCTCAATAACCTTCCCTAAAAAGGGAAGGTTAGAGACAGGTCGGTAGCTGGCGAGCGCGTCTACGTCCAACGATGGTTTTTTCAGCAGGGGGCGCACCACAGCCTCTTTTAAGCAAGGCGACAACCTCCCCTGCCGAAGGGACGCATTCACCACCCTCGCCAGCACCGTCCCCAACGTCTCCCCGGAAGCTTTTATTAACCAGGACGGGCATGGATCTAGTTGACAACACGTGGCCCTCACAGACCCCAGGACATCCACCACATCGGCTGGCGTCACTTCCTGAAACTCACCCCATAAAGATGGACCAGACGGACCCTCCGCCCCCCCGCGCTCTTCCCCTACTGCTATCAACCCAGCGTCGAAATCGGCCTGAATCCGAGCGATCTTGTCTGCGAAGTAGATGACAAACTCCTCACAGCGGGCCCGGGACAAGTCCCCATCCAGGCGGAGGGAGGCCGGACTAACCAGCCCCCGCACCACCCGAAACAGCTCCGCTGGACGCGACTTCGCAGACGCTATGAGGACGGCGAGGAATTCCTTCCTCGCCGTCCTCACAGCCTCCACATAGGACCGCAAATGGGCCCTATGGAGAAGACGATCGGAGACAGACCGAGTCCGACGCCAGCGTCGCTCTAGCCTCCTGCCCACACGCTTCATACACCGCAGCCCCTCAGTAAACCAAGGGGTCCTGCGGTGACGAGACCGAGGCAGAAGGCGCCTCGGAGCCACCCTGTCAATGGCCTCCTCCAGCAAGATGTTCCAATGCCGGACCAGCTCATCCACAGAGTGACCGTCCACATCCAGGGTAAGCTCCCTCAGGACCTCCTGGAACCGCTGGGGTTCCATCAGCCTCCGAGGGCGGACCATCCTAACTGGTCCCTTCCCCTTCTGGAGGGGGCGCGCTAAAAGACCGGCCTGAAGGAGGTAATGGTCCGTCCACGACAAGGGCACCGCTGTCACCTCCCCCACAACCGGACCCCCCGCCTCAAGGCCAGAGCCGAAGATCAGGTCGAGGGTATGTCCCCCCACGTGGGTCGGGCAGATCACCTCCTGGGACAGGTTCATAGTTGCCATGGCGGCCATGAACTCCCGCTCCGCCCCAACAAGGCCGGCATCGGCGTGGATGTTGAAGTCCCCCAGAACCAAAGTCCTGGTATTGATACATTGGACAGCTATTTGCTAGCTAGTCCAGAGATTCACTATATTCGAGCTAAATGGTCAACTGAAACCAAATCTTCTTTTGTGAATTTCATCGTCCAAGAAGAGACAATGCAGATTTGTCACAATATAAAGTCCCAGGGTAGTGATATTCTGATGCATTATGATGCCTTCTTGACCCGGTTATTCCCGATAGTGACAACTTCGAGTTTAGGTAGTGCCCCAAAATATAGGGGTTTTGCTTGGTTTGATGGGGCTTGTCGTGCTTTAAAAGCCAATTTCCGTCAAATTGCCAGACCCCTAAAGTTTAAGCCCACTTGGGCTTTTAGGAAACAACTTCAGTTTGTTAGGTCTAAATATCGGAAGTTGCTTGGGGAGAAGAAATGTGAGTTCCAAAAGAGGAATTGGGCTGTACTACTCAGTGCTGCAAACTCTAAAGATTCTGGGAAAATAGGGGGGTTTATTTGGTAGGCTAAGATTGGTGGTAGGGTTACTGGGCCTCCTGTTCTTGCCCCGAAAGTTTGGATAAAATTTTATGGAGGAATATTTTCAAATTGCCATCTGGCAGAGTGTACTGTCGATACTTTTTCTAAAGACCATTTCCAGATATGGAAACTAGTATCCTCTGAGGACATTTTATCTTTAATTTCCCAGCTTAAGAATGGGAAGGCCCCAGGAGATTATTTTATTACAGCTGAGTTCCTTAAGTTTGCTTCTGAGTGGTGGGCAGACATATTAGCCCCCCTTTTTACAGCTATTAATGAATCTGGTGAGATCCCCAGCTCTTGGTTAAACAGCATAGTGATTCCAATTTTTAAAAAGGGTGATCCATCCTACCCTGGGAATTACCGCCCCATTAATTTGCTTAATGTGATAGGGAAGTTGTATGCTAGATTTCTATTGAATAAACTCCAGCAGTGGCTTGACTCCAACAATGTAATTGAACCTGAGCAGGCCGGGTTTCAAAAAGGCAAATCAACTTTAGACCATATTTTTGTTCTTTCTTCTATTCTTAACAAATATATTGCATGCCGGAAAAAACTTTATTTGTGTTTTATTGATCTCCTAATGGCCTTTGATTCGGTTAGCAGGGAACATTTGTGGGCTAAATTAAGTACCTCTTCACTCGATTCAAGGCTGCTATTCCTGCTGATAAACCTACATCATGGTATCTCTCTGCAGATTAGGTATGACTACTCTCGCCTGCCGTCTAAGAAGGTTCAGGTCCTGGCAGGGGTAGGACAGGGGTGTATATTAGCCCCTGTTTTATTTAGTATCTATCTGAATGACGTAATTGTATTTATGAAAAGTATTGATTCCCATGCCCCGGTGGTCAAAGCCAGGAATATACCAGTTCTCCTGTACGCCGATGACACTGTGTTAATTTCCCAATCGCTAGTGGGTCTTAGATGTTCCATGCAGCATTTTGGGAACTATTGCAGCCAGGAGTCTCTAGCTATAAATTTCAGTAAGACAAAGGTATTGGTAGTGGGGGCCCGTAGGGCAAGTAAATTTCATCATTGGATGATTGGCAGGAATGTGATTGAGCAAGTGAACTCCAAGTATTTAGGAGTTATTCTGTCCTCCTCATTTAGTTGGAAATTTCATCTGGAGGCTGTAAATTGCTAAGCTCAGCGAACTTCTCCTTCTCACTGGCCTTCCCCGGTCTCACCTTTCTCCCCTCATCTCTGTCCAAAATTCTGCTGCCAGGGTCATCTACCTCGCCAGTCGCTTCGACCATGTGCAGCCCCTCCTCTCTTCGCTTCACTGGCTTCCCCTTCCTGAACGAATCCTGCACAAGCTCCTAGTCTTCACCTATAAAGCTCTTCACAACCTTGCTCCCCCCTACCTCTCTGCACTTATCGCCCTCCATACTCCAGCCCGTGCACTTCGCTCCTCCTCTGTCCCTTCTCTCACCCTTCCACGCCTTCCCTGCTCCCCTAAGCGCCTTCGTCCCTTCTCACTTGCTGCCCCCCATGCCTGGAACTCCCTCCCTGTCCACATCCGCCTTGCCCCCTCCCTTCATACCTTCAAATCTCTCCTTAAAACTCACCTCTTCCGCTCTGCTCTGTCTGACTCTTTATCCTGCTGAGCCACTATTCCTATACCTACGATCTGTTTACCCTTATCCTTGCCACATGGACCTGCCTGCTGTCATTCTCATCGTAACCAAGCCAAGTACGTGCACTTGAGACCTCGCATCTTCATGAATGTTAGACCCCTTGTCTCTCCCTCTGTTCCCCTTCCTATGTCTCTCCCCCAGCTCCTGTGTCTCAGATTGTAAGCCCTAGGGGCAGGGACCATGTCTATTTTATTACTTTGTAAAGTGCCAGGTACACTGCTGGCACTATATAAATGTTTAATAATAATAATAATAATAATAATAATTAATAACTGCAGTTGCAATAACGAATTTTAATTTTGGTAGTGGAGGCAAGCTGGTTTCTCCACTTGTTTAGGGCCAAGGTAATTTCCCAGGCCTTATATGCCTTTCCGGTATGGGGAGCTCTTTATATATATAAGTGGGAAGTCATTCAAAATAGGCTTCTGTGTTCTATTATGGGGGTCCCTCGAAGTATCACCCCCCAGGTGATACTTCGAGCCGAAACCTTGAGCATTTTGCCCTGCAGATGCTACTTAAATATTGGGTTAAGGTCTTTCTTTTCCCTCCCCAGGACAGATCTCTTTTTAGTCTTGTTATTAACCAAGGCCTGTCGGGTTCTTGGGAAAAAGAAGTTGAACTGGAGGTATGTAGGCTTGGTTTCTCTAGGGACAGCTTGAGGCACGTAGGGCCAGAGCAAGCTTGGACCCTCATCTGTAGGAGAATAGGCGATCAGGAGCTCCAGAGGGAGAGTGCTCTCCTGTCTGAACAGAGAGCTGCCCCCATTTATTCTCCCCTGGATTCAGTTGGAGCTGAGTTTAGCCATCTGTTTGTTTGGTTGGACTATGAGGAAAGAGATTTTTACGAAGCTTAGTTGCAACGTTTTTCCTTCTGCTCTGTTGGAAGGCCGCTATGTGGGGATTCCATGTGAAAATCGCTGTTGTCTTTTGCGAATACTAGGAACCTGATACTGTTTGTCATATTTTATTTTGCTGCCCTGCTCTCTCAGATCTAAGAGGCAAATATTTTTGATTTGTACCCATGCTTGATTATGGTCAGCATCCATTTTCCCTTCAACGGAAGCTCCTTAGTGCTAGGTATTCCAGAATTTCCAGAGCAGTAGCATCCTTTGGTTTAGCGGCTTTTCGCCGAAGGCAAAAACCTCCTCTTTATTATAGTGTCCCACTGTTTTTTATTGTTGACATATCCGTAGAAGCTATTAGCAGTTCATAAGTCTCTTCTGGGGATGCTATTTCTGGGGTTGCCACAGAACTCAACCACAATTTCCTACACTCAGCATATTGTGGGCACTGCAATAGGAGATGCGGGAGGGTATCTATCACATCTGGGCATCTCCTGCATGTTCTTTCCTCTTTGGACTCATTCTCTTCTCCCCCAACCTCTGCTGTCTCAAACAGATTAAAGTGGAATAGCATCGCCATTCTCCTAAGCCTAGGGTCCTGAAGCTGCTGCAGATGCAATTCCAACCTGGCCTCCGTTTTAACCCTTGGATAGTACAATGAAACTTTGTTACAAGCAAGAAGTTGAAAGTCCTTTGCGTGGGCCCACTTTTTTAGACGTACTCTAAGTTCTTGTTTAGGTAATCTGTGGTCTGGGATCTTGGTGCTCCCTGGAATCCTAGTACCATTCACTGTGAGGGGAATTATGCCAGTCAATTTCTTTAAGTGTGAAATCCACGGGTATGCATTGACGGCACTCCTTGATGATGCTTCTGCTCAAAATAGCAGCTCTGTGCCAGACCCATTTCTCCTCTTGCCACTTTATCCCCCAAAGTGAGGAATCTAAGATTTAATTGAGCCAATACGGACAACATTCCAGTCTCCAATCTAAGCATAGTGAGGGGTGTCACCTTTGGAGCTCCTAGAATTGTACGCAGAAATTGATTCTGTGGAATTTCCATATTACGCACATATCCAGGGGCAGTTACTTCACCTCCATACATCAGGGAGGCGATAACCTTAATCTGTAAAATATCTAGCAGCTATTTTATCGATGTCACAGGTGCTGCATGATACAATCTAAGGAGGCCTCCCACAATTTGTTTTGCCTTGGTATTTTGTCTGTTGTTCTGATACCAGGAAATTCAAGATGTGTATAATACTCCAAGATATGTGGTGTTGTATTGCGGCTAACTCTTGCCCCCCCAGCGACCACTTAAATTTAATCCGGGAACTGCCAAAAGCCATGACGTTAAACTTTCCTATATTGACAGAGAGGGCATTTGCTTGACAGTAAGTACACATTGCTGTTAGCATTTTCTGAAGCCCTCGTCAAGTCTGAGAAAAAATGACAATGTCATCCGTGTACATTAAACAGGATAGTGGTCTATCCTGTATTTGAGGTGACGTTGGATTGGCTATAGAAAGGGTAGGAACAAGGTCATCAATATATAAATTTAAAAAGAAGTGGGGCAAGAAGGCACCCCTGCCTAACCCCCTGCTGTAAAGGGAAATCTCATAAGGTTTCCCTTCGGGCTTAGCCTCACCACTGCCCTTGTGTCTTGATGGAGCTGCACTATTAGCTCTAGCAGTTCCAGCGGCATCCCCATTTTCCTCAGCTTACCCCAGAGATGCTCTCTATTTACTGAATCAAATGCTTTTGAGAGATCTATGAAAGCTACAAAGAGGTTCGCTCGTTCTACAACCACATATGTGTCTATAAGTTGTTGTAAGATGAAACAATTATGCATTGTGGATTTGCCCTTACAAAAGCCCGCCTGTTCTTCTTAGTGGGTGGTCCACTTCAACCCATTTCCTTAGGGATGCCAAAAGTATCCTAGCATACAATTTGGCTACTATTGGGAGTAGGCTAATTGGCCTATAACAGGCTGGATCTAATGGATTACCTTTCTTGAAAATAGGCACTATAACTGCTGTAGCCCACTCCTGCGGAATCTCCTTTGTATAATGAATTAGAGCAAACAGTCTTGCTAGAAGCGGGATCCACCAACTCGCAAACTGTTTGAAGAGCTCAGAAAAGAATACCATCTTTTCCTGGGACCTTCCTGCTGCCATCTGGGTCACGGCCAATGCTATCTCCTCTTCTGTCACCAGTGGGACAAAGGTAAATTTACTTCCTCCTTTTACCACATGTTCCATCTCACTTTCTGTATATATCCAGGGAGTTTTCAGGGCTTTGGTACATTTCAGTAAAAAAGGCAACCCACACCTCCTCAGATATACACGACTCCCTGGCCCTCCCTTTGGTACAATGCCAGCTATTGACCAATTGCCAGAACTTCTTCAGATCACTAGTTTGAGCTGCCACCTGGATTTCTGCCCATAGAAGCATAACCCCTGCTTTCCTCTTCTCTCTGAGGAGTTTAAGATAGTCCCTCCTAGATTGAATAAATTTATTCCAATCTTTGAGGAGCCTAGCCTATACCTAGTCCATTCCCTCCTTACTGCAAATAGTTCCCTCTTCTGTTGCCTACACTTGGCATCATACCACCCCTTTGAGGGTTTAATATTTCGTGGATGCTCAGCTAAGGGCAGCTTCTTGATACACAGCATCAAATGATGTAAAATTAACTGAAAATGAGTATAAAATTCCTGAAAGTTGACTAAATTTAATGTCTCAGTCTTAAGCCTGACCCCCACAGGGGAGAGTAACAGCTGAGCTATTTGATTTCTTCCTGCCTGCGACCATTGTGTTCTTATAGCGGGCTGACCCCCAGATTGCTGTTCTGCAGAGGAAGATCTAGCTCTCTGAGAGAGGTGCAGGCAAAGAGGGAAATGTGACCCCTCTAGGCTCTTAATAATTTGGAACCCCAGTACCTTACTAAAAAGCTCTGGGGGGGAGACACACATAATCTATAACACTTTCCCGTTAAGGGAATCAAATGTAAATTCTCCCAGGTAATCTGGGTCTATCCGGCCATTCACCACCACTAATCCCTGTTCTGCAAGCAAATGGATAAATTTCTCCCCATGCTTATTGATCTGCTCATCCATTGATCGCCTAATCGGAAGTGCCCATGTAGAAAACATCCAAGGATTATACTCGTATCCCTCCTGAGTCGCTATTCTGGAGTAAAAATCTCCCAAGAGGATGATGGGGTTATGGGGGTATTTTAAACTAATCTGCATAAGAAGTTCTTTCAGCTGATCCCAACAGTCCTCGTTATAATAAATTGATGTTTCTGGGGGTATATATACATTAACAATGATAAACCGGCCATACATGTGCATCTCAACTGCCATGGCCACACAGTTTTTCACTATTGTCTGAATCCTCATTGCTCTTATTGTCTTAGTGATAGATATTGTCTTAGAGATAGATATAAGAGTAATCACCCCTCCTGATTTCCTCCCCTTCTTGGACCTCGAACATCCTTCTATTCCAAACACTAAATAGTCTTTGGATGAAAATGCTGCCATTTCCTCAGTGGACATCCATGTTTCTTGTAAACATACCACATCGTTTGTACTAATAAATTCTCTCCACTCACCATCAATTAATTTAGATTTTAGCCCTTCAATGTTCCACGATATACACTGCAGGCCCCTTTTTCGTAATTGTCATTGGGAGCGCCTCACCCTATTTATTATAATCCGCTGGCTGAGTTTTATTTCTCTTTGCAGATCCCTCCTTCCCCCCCGACTACTATCACAACTAGATAACTTCTTCTCACAAAGAGCAGTGGCATTCAATATGGGAGTCTCAGATCCCGGTATTACCACTACACGACTCTCTTCCCTGGAGCATGCCTGCAGTCCCCCCTCTTCCAAAAGGAAGGAGCTCCTCTCTGGAGGAAGCAGTTGTTCTGAGGACCCTGTTAGGTCCATTACATACCATTTTTGGCTCCAAGGGGACTGCTCCCTTCCACCTATTTATTTATTTATTTAATTTGTATCCCGCCCCTCCTGAGAACAGCTCGGAGCTTGAGGTCTGTCTGTTGCTACACCTACTTTATATTGCTTCAGCATTAAGGCCCTGGCCAGGGTATTTTCAGCCCTACGGATAAAAATACCCGTTGCTTTCAGTTTTGTCCTAGCCTTCCATAATGTAGCCTGCATTTGGATGCTAGAAAACATCACCTCCCACCTAAAAAAGCGCCCTCTAGAGAGTTAAGGCTTAACCTCCTTCATTTCTTCCTAGAAGGCTAGAATGTCCACTAACATTTTCTCCTGTAGATATTGAATGAAGGACCCGATGTTCAATGCTCCCTTCCAAAAAACCCCAAATCTTCTTCTCTTACTAAAATGAAAAATCGCTGCTGGGGCCCAGCACACCTTTTGGGTGAAAACAGACATGAGGCTAACCACCCTTTAACCACCCTTGGTGGTCATTTATGCATGGGTGATTTCAGACGTGACGAGATCACGCTGAACCACACTGAACCACGGTGAACCCCGCGGCGGGGCGAAAGGCCCCTGCACGTCTGCACAGCGTGCGCCAGATGTTGGCCACGCTGAATCTGCAGATGGGGTCAATTTGAACCACGCTTCCCGGGCTAGCCGGGGGAAGGTCCCGGGAAGCGTGGTCAAATGGACCGCGGGCCGTGGCCAACAAAAAGTAACGTCTGGCCGCGTGCCACGGGCCGGGATCCCCGGCGGGATCCCGGGCCGTGGCACGATCGGCCAGACGCGGCGGCCGCATTGGCCCCGCCGCCCGCCCGTCTCCTCGGAGGGCGGGCGGCGGGGTGCGTGGAGGGGGCGGGGCCATGCGGCTGCACGTTGCGCCACGCGGCCCCGGCCCCTCCCACTTTCCCCGCCGGGATCCCCCCGGCACGTCTGTTGGGCCGTGCAGGGGTGACCCCGGCGGGGAACGAAGACGTTCATTACGGTACGGGGCCAAAGGGCCCCGTAACGTCTGAAAGTACCCCATGTTGCAGGGCTGCATAGGGCACCAATATATCCCTGCAACATGCCTAAATAACCACCAAGGGTGGTTAAAGGGTGGTTAGCATCATGTCTGTTTTCACCCTTTGTGTCTTGCAGGTAAGGTCTTTTTGGCACTATTAGGTGCTTTATCCCCCTTAATCTTCGCAAATTGCGAGTGCCCGCTTTTATCAATGGGAGGGGGAGGGAGTACTCTCTTGGGCAAAGACGTTTCAGCACCCTGAGCACTGGTGCGAACTGTTAAAAGGGAGATTTTCTGCTCTATATTCCTTTTATCCTTGTCCATCCTAGGATTGACTTGCTGGTCCCCCTCACTTTCCTCTGGTATAATCTGTGTTTGAGTAAATGCATCTCTCTGCTCTAGCCCCAAGACCTCCCGTGAGTTCATCTTGCTTGTCCATGACTCACACTCTAGCCACAGGTCCCCCACCAGGACCTTCATTGCAAAAAGGTTATAAAAATGCTTTAGTTTTCCATCTAGTTCTTTGAATTGTGTATCCATATCTATCTCAAGTCTAATATTTAAATCATCTAGTTTGCCATTCAATAGCTTAAACTGCTTATCCAAATTGGCTGCAAGAGTTGTCCACTCCATATCTAAGGGTTTCTGAATCTGGGGGCTGGCATGAGTGTCTTGGGGTCTATGGGGATGTTGTAGGCAAGAGTCCACTGAATCTTCCCTTCCACTAGCCGATTTTGAAAAAAATGAGTGAGCTTAGTTTGGTTGTGGGAAAGGCGGCATTTTGCCTCCAAAACTGCCTCAGCTTGCTCTAATTCTTCTGCTAATGACTGAATCTTTAGAGACGCTTTAGACCTCAATTCCATATTTAAGCCTTAATAAACCAGTAATACAAACACATGCTGTAGACCTAAAAGAACAGAGGTAGAATAAGTGCTGGAACACAACAGCGGCAGTTAACGTAAATAGGACTCTACAGCCCCTAGACCGTGGCCCTTTGGCTCCTTAAGAAGGTGTGTTCTGGTCAGGGGCGGGGGGAGGGGGAGCCTCAGTCCGTTCTTCCTCTAACCCCCAAAGTTTTCAGTCCCCTTTACCGTCCTGCAGGTGCCAAGCAGGAAGCTCTGTGGGAGCAGCAGCAGTGAGTGGCGTCTCAGCAGGAGCCCTGGCAACAGTCAGCAACAGGTGAGTAGAACTCAGATGATAGGCAAGCAAGACACAGTTCCTTTCTCCGGACTCTGCTCTGGACTCCTATCGGCCACGCCCCCATCAGCTGCAGCTCAGCTCCTCCGATCTCAATCGCTGGTGATAGGGTCCAGTTGCCACCTCGCTGCAAATCAGTCTAGGCGGTGGAATCCTTCCACTCCTCTGTGATGTCCATCTGTCCAATCATCAAGGGGGGGCACCCATGCCCATGCACCGCCCCACGAACAGCCCCACCAACGGGCAACATTCTTTGGTGTTGCCCAAGGGCTGATGCCCAAAGGGCCCCAGGCCTTGGCTATATACTTGATTGGGAGGGAGGGAACTCCAGTGAGTGGCAGGCAGGTCCCAGTACAGCACCAAACAGCCCCGTCTCTCCCCACAGCATCCACACCCTCCACCACAGTGGCTATGTTTCTCCTAGTGCTAGGTCGAGAGGGCAGAGTTGCTTGACAAAGGTCAGCTCCCTGCCCTTTTGAACTTTGAATTTGTTATATATATATATATAACAAATTCTGCAGGTGCCAAGCAGGAAATTATATATGATATTAGGTTTTCTCTGAATGATTGTTTTATTGAAAAGCAGAGAGAGTGATTTATTTTATTTATTTATTTATTTATTATGTGTATTTTGTGATGTGTTGTGTTGATGTATACTTTATATAGCAAATTTGCTGAAATAAGCTAAACTAACTTATAGTGTCCCAGATTCTCCCTTTTAAGGTGATGCAAACCTTAAAATCTTTACATTGGCTTCCCTGTTAAGTCTCGGGGAATAGGGTTAGTGAGAATTTATTTGCTCTGGGATAGCAAATTTGGTATGTTTGTGCTATTGTTATAAGATTGGTGCGCTGTACTTGTATTTGTTGTCCTCTATTGTAATAGCCATGGCTACACAATAAAATTATCTATCTATCTCTTATCTAGCATTAAAATGTCTGTCTGAATAAACAGGAGTTTGTGAACACTAGGTAATAAGCTCTGATTCTATCAAGGACTACTTTGCCTATGTGAAAATGCCTCAATCTGAGCACCTGTTTTCTGCATATACAGGTCAATTTCCCAAGGACTACTTAAGTAGAATTTCTGATAAGTCAAACTTTTTTACATGGCCCAGGATATTCAACTTAAGCAGACTCCACTGTATAGTATGTATCATGGAAACCTGGCTGGACAGCGGCGGGGCCTCTCTTGACTGATCTTTTCCCAGCTGGGTATTCCGTGTAGCATCAACCATGGTTGGAGGGGTGGGGTGGGTGTAGCAATGATTTTTAGAGAGTGTTGGGTGGTTCAGAAGTATACATTGCAATCCATATTGGGTATTGAGGGTCTCCATCTGGTGCTTGATTTAGCGGGGGACATTTTGGGAGTGCTGCTTGTATACCATGTGCCTGCCAGTACATTGGCCTCCCTAGATGCTCTAGAAGATTTCATGTTGTGGGTGGTGTTGCAGTCCCCAAAGATGATAGTCTTGGGGGACTTCAACATCCGTGCTGACTCCAATCTTCATGGTGCGGAGCATGAGTTCATGGCCGCCAAGGCAACCATGGGTCTCTCTAGATGGCCAGTGGCCTGATACATCAGGGGGGACACACCTTAGACCTTATGTTTTGCACCGACCTTGAGGCGGGGGTCTATTGGTGGGGGAGATATCAGCTGTGCCTTTGTCAGGATGGATCATTACCTCCTGCAGGCCTCTCTCCTGGTGCACATCTGCCCCGGAAGGGCACAGAACCAATTCAAATGCTTTGCCCCTGGAGGCTGATAGAGCTGGAATGGTTCCAGATTGCTCTAGGGGAGTTTTCCTCTGATATTGATGACTGTCGTATTGATGACCTCGTCGTGTTATGAAATACCTTGCTGACAGAGGCCATCGATCGGACAGCTCCTAGGCAGTCATTGCCCAGTGACACCTCTGCAGGCCTCCTTGGTTCTCTGAGAAACTGCAGTTGCTGAAGCAAGAGGGGTGGCAGTTAGAGTAACAGTGGTGTCGTTCTCGTGCTGAAGCCAACAGATTGCATCATAGAGCCAGTTTACGAGCCTATGCCGTAGCTATGCGGGCAGCAAAAAATGAGGTTTTTTCTGCCCTCATAGCATCTGCAAAATCCCATCCAGCAGAGCTTTTCCAGGTGGTGGGGGGGCTGGTCAGTCCAGCCTCCCTCCACCTTGGAGTGGAGTCATCTGTCGCATGTTGTGACATGTTTGTAGATTATTTTGTGTAGGGATGTGCGAACCCCCGGGAGTTCAGGGTTCGGTCTGTTTGGGGTTCAGCCAAACCTGAAACCATTCGGTTCGGCCTATTTGGGCCTGAACCCATTTGGGCGGGGTGGTGGTTTTCCCTCCCCCCTCCAGGCTGCGCAGGTAGAAGGAGTGCTGGGGAACACCTCATACCCCCCACCCTGCCAAGCCTGGGAATTATTATATTTTTAATCCACCCCACCACAGGGATCGCCCTATATGGTGGTGCCAGGGCTCCGTCCCTGGGTCTGGTGGTGGTGGTGGTGGTGGCCGCGATGGCAGAAGTCATTGTGCTCTGGAGTGCTTCAGGCTGCTACTAGGCCTTCCGGTTGACCCAGAAGGCCTAGTAGCAGCCTGAAGCACTCCAGAGCACCACTGTTGTTGGACCCACCATGACTGCTGCCATCGCGGCCACCACCACCACCACCAGACCCAGGGACGGAGCCCCGGCACCACCAGATAGGGCGATCCCTGTGGTGGGGTGGATTAAAAAAATAATAATTCCCAATAATCAAACCAGAAGGCCTAGTGGTGGCCTCAAACCCTCCGTAGTGCTGCCGCTGCCAGACCCACTGCTGCTGCCACTGCCACCACCGGACCCAGGGCCAGGGCCCCAGAACCACCAGGTAGGCCAGGGTGCTGGTCCAGCAGCGGCAGTGATGGCGGGTCCAGCAGAGGCAGTGCTCTGGAGCGCTTCAGGCCGCTACTAGGCCTTCTGGTTTGTCTCAGAAGGCCTAGTAGCAGCCTGAAGCACTCTGGAGCACCGCAGCCACTGGACCTGCCACTGCTGACACTAGCACTGCTGCCAGACCTGGGTCCGGAGCCCTGGCACCACCACCCCAATCCCTGGGGTGGGGAGGTAACAAATATTTCCCAGGCTGGGCAGGGTGGGGGGGGATGTGCTCCCTGGTGCCCCTTCCACCCGCACAGCCTGGAGGGCGGAGGGAAAACTGGGTTCTTCCCTGCCCCCCGCACCCCTCCCAAACTTTGCTCGGTCAGTTTGGGCGGGGATTGGTTCGGATTCAGGGTGTTTGCAAATGGGCTGAACACCCTGAGTTTCGGCCGAACTTCTGAACCCCATTCACACATCCCTAATTTTGTGGACAAAATCTTTCATATTTACCACAACTTCTATGCCACACTTACTATACAGGGGGACCTAGAGGTTATGGAAGCTCTACCGTGTCTGACTTTGTGATCAATTTCAGTTAGTGACATCTGATGATGTGATGGATGTTCTGGGGGCGGTCAGAGCCACTTCTTGTGAATTAGATCCCTGCCCAGCCTAGCTAGTTAAGACGTGACTGGAGACAATGGGACCATTTCTGACTGGGGTTGTCAATGCCTTCCTTCAGGAGGTCAGAGTGCTGTCCGGGCTGTCTCAAGGAGGCAGTGGTGTGGCCTCTGCTCAAGAAACCATTTCTTGATGTTGACTCCCTCACCAGCTATCAGTCTGTCTCTAACCTTCCCATTTTAGGGAAGGTATTGAATGGGTGGTGGCTTGACAGTTCCAGGGACATCTTCATCATGTCTGTTTTCTTGATCCCTCTCAGTCGGGATTTCGCCCGGGGTATGGCACCGCGACTGCGCTTGTGGCTTTGGTTGCTGATCTGCATCATGAATGGGATCGAGATTGTTCGACCCTGTTGATTATATTCGATCTATTGACTGCATTTGATACCATTGACCATGAGATGTTGGTGATGCACCTGTGGAATCATGCCGGGGGGGGGCGGACTGTTCTTGAATGGTTCCATTCATTCCTGACTGGAAGAACTCAGTGAGTAGTTCTCAGGGATTATTTTTCATCATACCAGAACCTCTTGTGTGGAGTCCCACAGTGTTCGGTTTTGTCCCCTCTCCTGTTCAACATGTATATGCAGCCGCTCATGGAGGTGATCAGGAGGTTTGGCGTGCGGTGTCATCAATACCCAGCTCTACCTCTCTTTTCCCACAGAACCAGGCCCAGCAGTCTCGGTGCTTACTCGGTGTCTGACGGCGGTAGGGGACTGAATGAGGGCTAATTGACTGAAGCTGAATCCTGACAAGACAGAGGTGATGTTAGTGGGTAAGGCGATGGAAATGGTGGCCCCCCTTATTGATGGGGTCTGCCATCAAGAAGTCTCCTAAGTACAAAGTTTGGGGGTGTTCCTCAATTCACAGCTCTGCCTGGATGTCCAGGTGGAGGCTGTGGTGAGGACTGCATTTTGCCAACTACATCTGGTGCGACAGTCTCGACTGTATGTCTCAAACTCTGACCTGGCCACTGTCATCCATGCTTTCATCACCTCCAGACTGAACTACTGTAACACGCTCTACATGGAGCTACCCATGGTGATGGCTCGGAATCCACAGCTAGTACAAAATGTGGTGGCCCATCTCCTGGTGGGACTTGGCCTCCGGGAGCATATTACACCGGTGCTCCGTTCTCTGCACTGGCTGCCGATAGTTTTCCAGGTCCGATTCAAGGTGTTGGTTTTGGCCTATAAAGCCCTAAACAGCCTAGGCCCTACCTATCTGCAGAACCAACTCATCCCCCAGATTCTGGATCGGCCCCTGTGGTCATCCGGGGATGCCCTGCTCGAGATTTCCTGTGTTTTCTGGGGGGCTACGCAGGAGAGGGCGTTCTTGGTGGCCATACCTCGGCTGTGGAACTCCCTTCTGGTGGAGGCCTGACTGGCCTTGGATCTCCCCTATTTTCAAAGAAGCTGTAAAACCTGGCTGTTCCACCAGGCATTTGGTGGGGGAGAGGGGTGAGTGGGTGAGGAGAGTTGGTTGGGGAGTAGGGGGGATTTTCCCCCTCCTTTTATGTTTGTAAGAGTTTTCTATTTGTATCTTACATTTTTTTAGACTGTAAGCTGCCTTGAGCTGCTGTGCAAGAGGGGTGGGATATAACATTTTCTAAATTAAATAAATAAAAATAAATAGTACTATAACAACTTGTTGGTTTCATTATAGTTTCCAATGTAGTTCTCAGAAATTATCCCCATATTTGATGAAATCTTCCACCCACTGAAGTCAATGGCAAAATCCCTATTGACTTTATGGATGGAGGATTGTCCTCTAAGTGGTAGTCTGAAGAAACACTAAGGTTGTACAGGAATTGGAAACTAAGCAATCTGTTTACTCACTTGTTCTCTTACATGTAACACTTGGAGCGTATAAGCTTTATGTGAAGCTTGTGTCACTTACCTACTCTTGAGCCAACATGGTACCTTTCCTGGCACAAAAAAATCTTTAATTTCTAAAAAGAAAATAATAATAATAATAATAATAATAATAATTAATCAAACATTCGACTCCTGCCCACTTCATCCCATCTCTTTGGAAACTCTTCACAGATGGGTCCTGCTCTTTGGCTGGTCTATTAGTAACTCTCTCCCCCTGAGTTATAGTCAGTCTCATCCCTGCTTTAAATCTTATCTTAAGAGCTTCCTTTTCTCTGTAGCTGCTCCCTTGGAAGCATTTTACGAAACTGTGTGAAGGACACTACATAAAAATGAATTATTATCCAACTATTTGAGGAGGGAGAGGCCAAATGGGGGATGAAGGAATATAAAAATCATGGATGTAACTTTCATAATAGTGTATGTGTGTTTATACACACACGCACTCTAACTAAAAGCCTTCATCAGCTAAACTTTGTTGTATTCCCTCAGTTTTCTATCGGTCACTCTGTTTTTATAAACTGAGTAAAGAAAATTGACCCTACACTCAACAGGTCTGTTTATCTTTAATAAAATGTTAGCAACTGTACTGCTGAAATTTTATATTTTCAGTAAGTCAAAAGTGTCATGTAGTATTTTTGTATAGTACCAGCCAGCAACCTTACTGTTTTTATAAGCCAGATGGTCATAAAGTGGATGACAGACCAAAAAGAAAAAATGTTGTTATATAAGTTTGAAATTGGTAATGTCTGGGGGTCTGGGTTGCAGTGTATGACATGATACTTCATCTTGGTCTTTCTACTCATATGGGAAGTATTCTGTGAATTTGAATGATCCATTATCAGATTTATGGATCCATAACCAAGTTTTCCATTACCTATATTATTTTCTATTTTTTATTTTGAATAGATATGCAGGAGTCTTTGTCTTTTTAAAAAAGAATATTACGTCCTCCTCAAAGGCCTTTGTATTTCATCAATAAGCCTTTTTATAAATATAATATACATATGCATACATAAATATATAATATACATATTATATACTCAAAAAACCTGCTGTTTAAGAGAAGTTAAAGCCTTTACAAATTCAATCATGCTCCAAAAAGCATGGAAATTGTAAGTTAAGGCTGAGCTAAGCTGTATTCAACTAGCATTATAGATTATCTATAGGGGTTTGCATTTAATTTGGTTTCTGTTTAACTCAAGCTTTGGTAATTTCATTTAAGGTAAACAATAACGTAAAGGGAAAAAAATGAAATTTTGTTTAGAAATTTCATTTATGTTTTGCCTGACAGTGCCTGCAGTGAAGCTGTCAGACAAAACAAATAGTGTATCAATTCAAGCTAGTGGGGAGGGGAAAGAGGGAATAGGGAGGACATGATTGGCATCTCTGCTGATAAATTGGGATCAGTAAGACATCATGTAGCACTTGGAAGCACACAGAGAATTCCTGTGATAGGACTTCATTCAGAGCTGCCAGAACTTGGAGTGTCCAACCAGAGGCACTGGGGGGAGGGGACTGTTAAAGCCACAAGCTGTGTTGCAGCTGATTTGTCTGACTGCTGCTAGCTTCATAGCATCTGGAAGATCTATCCTATCTGTAATTTCTCTCCATCCCATCAGTATATCATGTTACCTCAAGAGCTTCTCTTTATGCT
This sequence comes from Sphenodon punctatus, assembly GCA_003113815.1. Taxonomy (NCBI): domain Eukaryota; kingdom Metazoa; phylum Chordata; class Lepidosauria; order Sphenodontia; family Sphenodontidae; genus Sphenodon; species Sphenodon punctatus. The sequence continues at coordinate 174,261 of QEPC01004955.1, forward strand.
AAGAGAATATTAATATTAATTTTGTAAGATAACTTAATATTAGGATGAAATACATCAGACAGATGGCTACAAATTACAGTTATTAGCTGAGTCCTGGCCTAATACTCCCAGTTCCATATCGCTACAGTTTAAAATAAGAGCTCTTCAATTATTTAATTGTTAAACAACCCATAGAAATGCCACTTTCATGCTTTCTATGTAGCTTGTGGGAGGAACAGTGAATTCCGTGACTTTTAGTCAATCATTTTCCTGCTTCATGGTGAAGAAACATTATTCCCTTGAACAATAGTTCAACAGCAGCATTTCAAGGTTCAGCAGCAGACAAAGGTTCTTTATGTGGTACAAGCTATTATTATTATTATTTATTTTATTATGTTAATGTATTTTGCTAGATTTCAGTAGAAAGAAACAGGTCTTAGTAACAGAGTGAATATGAGATACCAAAATAAGGAAAGTGTCAAACATAGCTGGAGGGATAGGCTCGATGGGTTTTAATTAATTAAGTTAGTTAGTTAGTTTAGTTAGTTATATTTCTTCGCCGCCCCCTCATACCCATGGCATCTTGGGGCTGTGTACAGCATAAAAAATAACTACCATTTAAAACAATAATAATCACAGGAATTAAAACATTCTAAAAACAATCCCCACCCCTCTAGAATTATTATCCCACACCACCCTCCCCCATTCTGAAGACCTGGGAGAAAAGCCATGTCTTGCAGCCCCGGCGGAAGGCTCACACACTTGTGGCCAGATGGGCTTCCTCCAGGAGGGAGTTCCACAGTCCATTGTGGTCCCCTGTTTTACCTGGGAAACCTCTAAGAAGGTACTCCTGGTGGACTGAAGGGTTTGCTCTGGGGCACGGAGGGAGGGGTGGTCCCTGAGGTATGAAGGGTCAAAGCCGTGTAGAGCTTTATAGGCCAACACCAGCACCTTAAATCTGGCTTGGTACACTATAGGCAGCCAGTGCAGCATGCAGAGTACAGGGGTGATGTGTTCCCATCAGCCCGTCCCTGTAAGGAGACGGGCTGCCGCATTCTGCACCAGCTGCAGTCTCTGAACCAGCATCAAGGGAAGCCCCACGTAGAGTGTGTTACAGTAGTCGAGCCCCGAGATGATGAAGGCATGGGTGAAGGTGGCCAGGTCGGGCCTGGAAATGTAAGGACACAGCCTCTGCACTAGATACAGCTGGCAGAAGGAAGTCTTAGCCACAGCTTTCACCTGCCAATCCGAGAGAGACCTTGAGTCCAATAAGACTCCGAACCTGCTGGGATACAGGAGGGTGGAACCCCTCTGAGAGGGGAGCTGACATTTCCCTCACCCTCCCCATTGCCATCACCTCCATCTTATCAGGATTGAGCTTCAGTCTGCTCTGCCGTAACCAGTCTGCCACTGCCTCCAAACACTGGGACAGTACTGAAACGGCAGGACCTGGGTCGATAGAAAAAGAGATAAAGCTGGGTGTCATCAACATATTGGTGGCAACGCACACCAAAACCTATCACGCTGTCTCTGTCATGGGGGTAGGGGGAACACAAAACCCAGAGATGCACAAGGGGGGTCACTAGGGGAAAGGGCCCAGGTATACCACCCCGGAGGAGAGGTGACTCCGCACAATGCTCCTGGGTTACTCGTGAGGATAATGTGGCTGTTGACTCTCAGGGAGACCAAGCCTCTATCATCATTGGGTGCCAAACAATCTGTACAGGAGTACTCCTCCGTATCTGCCACCCCTCTATCATTCACAACAATCACCCCAGGGGATAGGGAAGGTGGTGTTGGTAGTGGGGGAATGCAAGGTAAGGGTCCCAGGTACATGGCAGTGGGGTAAGGATACATACACAGCCAAGAGGGGTAAGGACCAAAGAAGGGGGAAGGCAGACTCACCCCCACTTACTCACTACTCACCCACTCTACCAAATAGTCCAAGGGCAAGGTACACAGGCGAGGGACAACCTCTCCAAGGGCAACACACATACGTTCCAACTCACAGTACAAAGGGAAGAGGGTCACACTGGGTTCACAACACAAGGTTCACCAACACATTTATTCAAGGGGAGAAGGGGAGAAACATGCAGCACTAGGAAACAATACAGGAAGTGATTATTTTCACCTAGCTTTCTCTCTCTCTCTCTCAGCAAGGGGACAGTCTTGAACAGATCACTGGCACTGTATGCTCCTCAGTGCCAGTGTTTAAAGGAGAAGCCATGCCCCCCCCCCAGCATTCCTGAAGCCACAGGGAGCAGTGCAGCAGCGTTGGCCCTGCCCCCATGATCTGTCAGGCAGCGGGGGAAGGTTCTTCCTCCCTGGTTTGTTGTGGCAGTGCCGTGGCAACCACCAGGTCCAGGAGCATCCTGGAGAAGGGAGCGGGCAGCCCTGCGGCCGGTGGCGACTCTGAATGGAGCCTTCTGAGGAGCTAGGACTCGGAGCTCCTGAGCCCCTTGTGCACAGCTGGGGGTTCCAGCCCTGATACTCCCCCAAGGACTGTATGTAAACATTAAACAATAATGGAGACAGAATGGAACCTTGCAGAATGCCACATTCCAGGGCCCAGGGGCTAGATGATTCAGCCCCCAGGACAACTCACTGGCTTATCTCCAAGAGGAAAAAGCAGAAGCATCCAAAGATAGTCCCAACAGCCATGCCATCAGCACAGGGCACACTTAAATTCACATTAACTTATAGGAGTACTGAAAAGTCCAAAAAATCACAGAAAATGGAGCAAACAACATAATTAATAAATCTAAATGTTGAGCAATCCAGTAAGCAGGCACCTCCAAGTGTTGCAAGACAACATAGGGGTACCAGCATTTGGACCAATATCCTTCTCTGCACTGAAAACTGATAGGCAGAAGTCATGAAGAAGTTACCTTAAAGTTCACATTTTTTGCAGTTTTGATCTGCTTCACTCGCTTTGCTATAAATTCTTAACAAGCTATAACACACAATTATAATAACAAAGGATCACATTGGCTTAATACAAGAATTCTGCAAAATTGAAAGAAATTACAGCTTTTCAAACTGCCCCAAAATAAAGCAGAGAAAAATCTGATGGTGTCTAGACAGACACTGGTAACCTGGGCAATAGAAAGAAGTGGAAGAGCGAAATGCTCAGTCCAATAGGCCTCATTGGACCGGACAGCCGCTGTCCAACATTCCAGTTGACCACAATAGTGGTACTATAATTTACTTTTTACTTTTCTGTTTCCCTCTCAGCAACGTTTCTGACCAGGTTAAGATAGCAGCAGGCTTTTCTTTGAAATTGAGCTACTGGGGGTTCTTAAAATTTCTCATTTAATTGCTCTACACACCAAAAGGTTCTTAAACAAAGTTATTCACATGATGAAACCCAATTAAAACTAGTGCAACCCAAAACAGGACTAAAAGTAGCTGAACTCAGTTCAGTGACACACCATTTTGTTTGGGGGGCAAACCCTTAAAATAGAATCCATCAGTGAAGCACGGGCAGCTGTCAGTTCCTGAGCTGTTGGCACTTTTGCTGGCCAATTACTTGCTGTGAATAATCTCTGGCGTAGCTCAGGAGGGAGAGCAGCTTTCAGTAACTGACTTAAATCAGCCCAATTAGGTTCCTAACAGTTTATGATAGTTTGAAGCTCATCTTTGAACTTTTGCGGTTCCTCTCTAATGTTAAAAATTCTTTCACCAACTTTTTCAGATCATTAGGTGACGAAGGAACATGGACTTGTACCAATTTTTCATTTGCTCCCCCCAGGTCCTGCCGGAGTGGGGCAAGGAAAACTTTTCTATCTAGAGCAGTTCCAGCACGGCTTGCAAAGGGACTAAAAATAGCCGAGCCCATGGTAGAACTAACAGCATCAGAACTCAGTGAAGTGCCAGCCTGCGCCCGCAAGGGAGCGGACGCTGCTGAACATGATCTGAGTACACACCCAGATGCACCGGCTCTGCCCGTGTTATCAGGGAGGGGAACTGCCTGCACAGATGCTGGCAAAGGCAGAAATTGTGCAGCCTGAGCTCCCCGGGGCGCTGTAAGTGTGGCACCCCAGCATTGTTAGGGTCTGGTGGTAAAGATTCAGGGCTGCAAAAATCCACTACAAGAGTCTCCTCATCAGTGGTTTCAGGCAAGCCAAATTGAAAATACAAAGATACTGCTGGAGTACCAGGTATGCAGACCTGATCAGGTTTGAGAGCACTAATTAGCTGCCGTAGTTGGGCTTTTAATTTGTCCTGAGAGTCTAACAGAGACCTAACTTCAGGTTCATGCTTACGTTTTGGAAGCTTCAGTATACCAATACTATACATGCAGACCATTGAGTCCAGTACACAGGCAGGGAGGAGAGCTCCTTGAGCCTGCTGTTCCCCATATTTTACAATCACACAGGGTTCTCACACAAGGAAAAATCAAAACAGTACTTTCAACTACAGCTAATAACACAATTCACTGCAGTCTGCACTCATTAAATTAACATTCCATTCTTCACACAGAACTCAACTCTGTCACTCCCACAAGCATCCCACATGCTGTTCAGTTAAACTCTCAGTTCTGAAACTTGGAGAAGGGGATAGTTCACACTCACACTACCGAGTCACCGGATTTCACAGAGGTGCACATCCGCAAAATTACCCACCCAGTCTGGTAGGTAATTAGCCCCATTCAGGGCAGCTATCCCCATCCAAGGTAGGCTTGCTATACAACACTCGGCTTAGTCCCAGACCCAGTTAGTGTTCACATACAGGGAAACACAATCACATCACATAAAATTCTATACATTTCCAATCCCACCTTGACAGGATTGTACATACGCATTTAGAAATCCCCTCTCCTGGCAGGATTCCCAACCCCCATGGATTTTGCATATGTATGTAGAATTCCCTCTTGGCAGGATTCTATGGATCCGCTAACACTTTCCTGACTAGTCTTCTGTAGATACTTTATTTACTTACTATTTACACTAACAAGAATCTCTGCCAGATCCGACCACACAGCTTGACTGTTCAGAAGGCGTATGCCCATTGGTCTGGCTCCCAGAGCCTCACCCACATCTCCATAGGGGTTTCAAAAGGCCCCTTTCCTTATCTGGAGCCTGGAGGGGAGAGAGAGCTTGTCCGCAGCCCCACCCCTGGAACCAGCTGGGCTAATAGCCTTCCCGGCCAACACACCAAATTGTCAAGGAATAATTTATACTTACAAAGTGCTGTTGGTAAAATCTGTCAGAGATGTCTTTATTGATCTCAAAGTGCAGAGAGAGAGAGCAGAACTGAAACCCATGCAAGGCTCCAGACTGGTCTGCCTGTTTGCAGATTACATAGGTATTTTATAGTTACAGTTCAAGCAAACAGATACAGAAATGTCAATCAAAATAACGTCATACAAAGTAAAAGGTTACAGCAATTGTTTACATAGTCAGCAAGAAGATTCTCAAAACAATATAGCTAGACTTGTTTATACAGTGAGGTGCCTAAACAAGCCAATTACTCTCAGGCAGCTGCAAGGACATTTTCTCCTATCTGCTATAGGGAGGAACAGAGCGGCCTTGCTCTGTTTAGGGTGAAACTGCTTCCCAGACCTTTATATGTAAAATAAAACACAAACTAGTCTAATGCTAGCATTTATCTAGCAAACTAAGCTCACTTCAGCAAAGAATGATTTTTACCCGGCATTCATCTGTCTTCCATTTTACTCTGGCTATTTGTAGCTTAATTTTCATAGGGTCCATTATAAAAATTACTCCACAATCCTCTGCTCAAAAAGCCATCACTTGACATTGATTCCTTCACCAGTTATTGGCTGGTCTCTAACCTTCCCTTTTTAGGGAAGGTTATTGAGTGGGTGATTGCCCAGCAGCTGCAGGGGCATCTAGACCGCACTGGTTATCTGGATCCCTTTCAGTCTGGTTTTCATCTGGGTTATGGTTGTGGCCTTGGTCAATGACCTTCACTGTGAATTAGACGAGGGTTGTTCAACCTGCTAATTTTGTTAGTTCTCTCGGCTGCTTTTCATACCTTTGACCATGAGATGTTGGTGACTTGCTTGCGAGATTGAGCTGGAGTGGCCAAGATCATCCTTGACTGGTTCCGCGCCTTCCTGACTGGGAACCTGGCACGTGGTGCTTGCGGATTATTCTTCATCTCCACGGATCCTCACGTGTGGTGTCCCGTAAGGTTCTATTTTGTCCCTGCTCTCATTCAATTTGTATATGCAGCTACTCAGGGAGGTCGTGAGATGGTATGGGGAGTGGTATTATCAATCTACTGATGACACCCAACTCTACCTCTCATTTTCATCTGACCCAGACCCGGCAGTCTTGGTGCTTACCCAATGTCTGGTGGCTGTTGGGGACTGGATGAGGGCGAGCCAACTGAAGCTGAGTACTGACAAGATGGAGGTGATCGTGGTGGGAAGGGCAGTGGATGTGGTGGTTCCCATCATTGATGGGGTCCGCCCTCCTTTGATATCCTAGGTCCATAGTCTGGGCATGCTCCTCAATCTGCAGCTCCCTCTGGATTTCCAGGTGGGGGCTGCAGTGAGGAGTGCATTTAGCCAATTACATCTGGTGTGACAGCTTCGGCCATATGTTTCAGATAGTGACCTGGCCACCATCATCCATGCTTTCATTACCTCAAGATTGTACTACTGCAATGCACTGTACATGGGTCTACCTATGGTGACGGTTTGGAGACTGCAGCTAATGCAGAATGCAGCGGCCTGTCTCCTTACAGGGACGGGTCGCCATGAGCACATTACACCGTTGCTCTGGGCTCTGTACTGGCTGCCTATAGTCTTCTGGGCCCGATTCCAGGTATTGGCATTGACCTATATGGCCTTGGCCCGACTTACCTGCAGGACTGCCTTGCTCTCCGTACTCTGAAGCGGCCTCTACAGTCCCTTCTCAAGTTCCCCCTGTTTGGCCCGGGGGGACACTCTGGAGAGGGCATTCTCAGTGGCTGCACCTAGGCTGTGGAACTCCTTTCCAGTGGAGACCTGGGTGGCCCCTGATCTCCCCTCCTTCCATCGTATGTGTAACACCTGGTTGTTCCGCCTGGCTTTTGGTGAGGGAGGTGGGGTGTAGGGTGGGATGGGGTGTAGGGGAGCAGTTTTTGTTTTGTGCCTTCCTTTTTAATGTATTTTATGGTTTTATTGATTTTATATGTTTTAACATTGTAAGCCACCCCAAGCTTCTTGGAGCAGGAGGGGCGGGGTATTAAATGATTTTATAAATAAATACATAATCCTTCCTCTGCACAGATGGCAGCTATGGCAAGTGGAAATAGGAAATCCATTCTATTATGTTTAGTGTGAGGCAAGAGTGAGTTAATCTGGAAACAATACCATTAGAGTTTTTCCTGCTCTGAGCCCCGGGTTCTGGCTCCCCCATTTGATCAAGCCGTTAATTAATATGAGTGGTTCAGGGAAGCATAATTATTTTCTATTTCTAAACTTCTGACATAAAACAAAGGGGAAAAAATCAGTAATGTTCAAATGTCAGCACTGCAATATGTTGGTGACCAAGCATGGTGCATGACTAAATTTCATGCTTCCTTGAACCACAAATAACTTATAGTACTATATCAGGCCACTGCTGGTTTAATTTCCCTGACAAATTGTCTGTCTTCCTATACAGGTATTCACCATTTAGTATAGGACAATATTTTCATTAAAATACTTTAAATGTCCATATTTATCCAAAATAGTCAAATGAAACAAAAAATCGGTCACTTTGGGAGTTCTTTTATATGTTACAACTGATAATCTTTGCATTGTGAAAACATTTTAGCAGATTTTACACAAACATTTTATATAGAATTAGAGCTAAATTGCTTTATTTAAATATGCTACAATGTTCATAAGAGTATGATTCATCGCTAGCCCAGTATTTTGTTTCTTGCTATGGCCAGGTTTCATTGCTTCTGAAAAGTACACAAACAGGTCATAAAAGGGTTCTCCATTCCCTATCTTTTACTCCCATCTCCCAGTAGTCAGAGGCAGCAACCCCTGACTAATCTGACTAATAGCTATTTATGAACCTACCATCTATAATTTATCAATTTTAACTCATTTGTGCTATTGGCCTTTACAATATCCCCTGGCAATGAGTTTTACAGATTAATTGTGCTTCGTTTTTTGTTTGTTTAAATTTGCTTCCAGTATTTTCATTGGGTGTCCTCTCATTCTAGTATTTTGAAAAAGGGTAGAAAAATAGTTCCCTACTTAATTACTCTGAGTCACTCTTGATTTTGTAAATCTCCATCCTATCTTCCCCTTGGGGCACTGATTTATTAATACTGTCAGCCACTGTGTTTTGCTATACAGTCCTGTAGTACTTATAAGAGTTGTCCATAAGGGTTTATTGATTGATTAAGATTGAGTAGCTTATTGAATAAATTGTTAGATTTGGATCTTGGAGACGGGTTCAAATTCTGTCTTAGCCTTGAATTCACTTGGTGACCTTGAACAAGTCGCTCTCTCTCAACCTCAGTTCTTCATCTGTAAAATGGAAATTATATTGCTCTACCTCACAGAGCTGTTGTGAGGGTGAGCCAGATAAGAATTGTGAAGCACTTTGAACACGAAAAGTGCTATTTAAATGCTTAACCATAATGTTGTTACATTTATATAGTCCAGCATCTTTTTAAAAAGTAAAATTAAAAATCCATTGTAAAGGATGCATACATCAGTTTTTGTACCAGGCATCCACTTCTGGCGAGAACTGCAGTACAAGTCACTGGGACCTGAAACACTCAGAAAATCTGGATGGGCATGTGTATGCATGCATGTGTCTGACCCTGGAAGAGTGCATCTGTGCCCTTCTGGGGGTGGGTGCATGTGGATAGGTACCTGGCCAACAGGCTTCACCTCAGACCAGCAGATTGTCCCTGCATGAGTCCCACCTCTTAGGCTTCAGATAGTCACCACTGGCTCTTTTCTGCTATCTCTGTCCAGAATGCTGCCATGCCCTACCATCCAGGGATCTAGGCAAGCAGAAACCATTTGCATACCACTCAGGCACCACAAATTCAACTGGTCTACCCATTTTAACAAATACCCTCTTTAGCTCTAGTGATAAACTCCTGACTTTGAAAGACAGATACCCAGAAAGTAATGAAGCCTGTCTTTGTTTCTCTAGGACTAAGACAGCATTAAAAAAGGGTTAAAGAGGGATAGATGTTTATGCTCCTATTCCTCTTCTGCCAACCTGGGGCCTACTGAATTCAGTAGAAAGACTGCCACTGATTTCAAGGTGATTTCACTTGGCCCCAATGGTCATAGAGGGAGGAATATACTTCTCTTAAGAAAGAGGAAATATACTTGTAAAATTCTAGAAATCATAGAGACTTAAAAGAATACCTCTTAATTCTGTCTCTTATCTGGTGGGTTGCAGCTCTGGACTGCCCCCAAGGTCATAATTAGCATTCAAATAGGCATGCACATGGGTAGTAATTTTATCAATTTTTCAGTATCCGACTCAAATCATGCTGTAATGATCCATTATTAAACGGTAACCGTTGGGTTATCCAAGTTATTACTAATTACTGCCTTATCTGTTTCCTGCTTTGTTCTATTTACCATGTTGTTGTTTTCCTGTCTGTTTCCTGGTTACTAGCTAGTTCAGTTCACTCGTTACTCCTTTCCAGTGTACCCCAGACTCCAGTTTCACATTTAACTCAGTTTCCCATTGGATACCTAGTTTAAATCTCCTGGGTGCAGCTTTGTTATCAGTCAAGATGTGCCTAAGGACCAGATACCATGATTGCATTGGCTCAGGTATGTGAAAGGGCTGGATTTCCAGTCAAAAATATATTTTAAAAAAATTATGTAGTGCTATTTCTCCTCTTAAATGCTGGGAGTTTGGTAATGGCAGTTGCACATCGTGAGTCTGAAAACTTATTTTGTGGGCATCCCCACAATAATGTGGCCCATCATTAAGTAATTTTTTCATCTTCCATTTTCTGTTGTTTTCCCCTTTCTGACCTGCTTTTTATTAATTTTTGAAAAACTTTGTTCTTTTATCTTATCAGTTACCCAGTAATGGTATTTCAATATTGCAGCTACCCGGTAACAATATTATTAAATATTTCAATTTTGTGGTTAGCTGCTGTGATATGCAAATACCAATCGTCTAACCCACTGACTATACAGCATTGTGGTTACTATCCAATTTTAACTATTCAGCCCTGCACATAATAAATACGTAAGATCAGTAATGAAAAACAACCCATTAGTTCAGCAAAAAGCAACAAACATTAGAAACACAATCAATTAATTGTATTTTAATGGAAAAAACAATCAACAAACATGAAACCTGTGCAGCCGCTGAAAACCCCACTCCCCCCCAATTTCACCTTTCTAACATGGAGAAAAGCATTGCCAGTTGCATTTGTTCAATAACTTGTAGATTGATAGATAATTCAATTGAAGAAGGATCTTCATTCCCAAGGCTCTGAATGTTGTACTTTTGCCATGTATCAGGTGAAACATCTACTGCTCTAGGACATCATTAAATGAAACATGATGGCTTGATAAATGACAGAGATTTTGTGTGTGTTCTGCTAAGGCCAGAATGCAAATTTCCTTTCTCCCCCTCCCTCATTTGTCTTCAACTCTCTTACCATACATCAAATGGATTTAAAGCAAAAAAAGTACTGACAAAACTATTTTGCTGTCAGTATCCATAAACGGCAGCTTTAAATGAGATTTAGGAGGTCTGTCAATAGTCAAATGTGTCCCAAGTATAGGTTAGATTAGTGATCCAAGAACAGGCATCATACATATATCTTTCTATCTTTCACTTTCAATTGGGATACATAGCACTGTTGGCGTGCTTCTGTCAGTGAAATTTGATGTGCAATATCTTGGAAAGTTATTGAGAGCACTGAATTCAATAAGGAAGATATTTTACGACTGATTACACTTACGTATGCTTAAACACTGTACATTTTTACACCCGTATTTAAAAAGATTTTGCGAATAAAGTAAACAAGGCTCAAAGAAGTTGACTCCTGTGTGCATGATTAATTATATACTGCATAGTGAATAGTAAAATCTAAGAAATAAAAGAGAAGCCTGCCTGGTCAATTACATGTAAAATAAGGGAGGATTAATACTGTTCAGTTTTCATGTCAAATACTACTTATATATTCATGAAAAAAGTGCTACCGCAAGTAGTAGTTGTTGCTACCATGCTGCAGAATTAAAATAGTGGTCAAGGGAAAGAGTCTTTTGACATGGAAATAGTCTGCATAGGGATGGGCGAACAGATCGCTGTTCAAGTTCGATCATTCGGTTCAGTTCGCCCGTTCGGTTTGCCCATTCGGTTCGATCGCCACGTTCGGGTTTGGCCGTTCGGTTCGGTCGTGTTCAGTTCGGGCATTCAGAAAAAGTATCGCAAGAGACTGTGATCGCCCCAGAAACAGGAAATTTGAGTGCGTGCAAAGCTTGTGTGGGTGAGAGCATGTGTTGTGGCTGGCTTTGTGTTTGTTTTTTATTCTTGTGTGTTTTGGCTGTGTGGTGTGTGTTGGTTTTGGTTTTGCTGGTTGGTGAGTGTTGGTGGGTGCTGTGTGTGTTGTGTTGGGTGTGTGTTTAAAAAAAAAAAAAAAATGGAGAAGGAGGTGACCAGTGCCACCACCATTAAACGCCGAGCCTGGGGGAAGGCCAAGGTGGCAGAGCCGTTGGTAGAAGAAGAGGTTCCTCGGGCCACTGCTGGACCTTCAGGGGGTGGGCGTCCTCACGCCTGGGCTTCCCGGCTGATGTGCCAGGCTAGGGCGGCACGAATGTGTTTGGCATAATGGTACTCCCTCTGGTTGTCCGCATTTATGTTCAGAGGGATGCAGCTGGGAGGTCGGGTAGGCATGTGGTATTCAAGAGCAGCCCCATCGGTCTCGCACACGTTGTGCAGCACACAGCAGGCACCTATCACCAGGGCTGAGGTTTTCATTGCGGAGTCTAGCCGGCCGGCGAGGCTCCTCCAGCGCTTCTTGAAGGCCCCAAACACCCGCTCAACCACGGTCCTGCTGGCACACAGGCAAGTATTGTAGAGCGCCTCCGCTGGGTTCTGGACGACCGGGTATACCTTCATCAGCCACCGGGTGAGGGGGTAGGCCGGGACCAGCAGGATACAAGGGGGCATCAGCACCCCCTCGATTTGGGCCATCCCCATGTCTGCAAAGTCCCCCGGGTATATCCAGGCATAAAAGAGCGACATGGTCATGATCCAGGCATTGTGGCTGTGTTTGGAGTTGCCCATGAAGATGTCTCTGAACCTCCTCCAGTGGTCCACGACCGCCTGCAGCTGTGGGGAGTGATACCCGTGCCTGTTGACATACTCTGCAGCCTCCCCCGCAGAGGGGCAGAGGATCTCGATGTGGGTGCCATCCATGGCGTCCATGCAGTTGGGGAACCTGCCAGCCACGAAACCGGCAATCACGGGACCCTGACCCACCAGCTGGATCACCCTGTCCAGGAGTACACCCTCCACAGCCTCACAGACATCCCAGAGGATACAGGCCACGGTGATCAACCCGACACCGAAGTGCTGTGAGACGAACTGGCAGGAGTAGGGCGTTGCCAGGGCCCAGACCCCAATGGCCACCCACTGGACCATGGAGATGGGGTTCCTCATGGGGATGTGCTGTCACTTCAGTCAGGGCATGAGCAGCTCCGAAAGCCGCAGTAGGGTGAGCTTGTCCATCCGGAAGTGTGCCCTCCAGGCTGACTCGTCCCACTGATCCAGCGCCCAGGACCACCAGCCCTGGGCCTGCACTGTGACCCATAGCCACCGGGCAATGGGCATAGCGAGCAGGGCGGCCCAGCGCATGGTCTCCATCCACCAGTGGAGGTGCCCGGCCGCCTCACGGATCACCGCAGACTTGGTCCAGCTGTGGCTCCTGGCCTGTAAGTCCGCCCCGGACACCCGCTGTACCCGGAGCTGGACCAGGGAGCACCTGCAGGCTTGGTGAGCCCTGCGGGCCCCTGAAGCACTCCAGGCCACGGTAACCCACAGGCGGGCACCCAGGTGCACCTCAGAGGTCTGAATGCGCAGCTGATTGGTGTGGGCGCGGTAACACTTGGCACAGAATGCAAGAAGCATCCCGCATGCATCCAACCCGTCCCACTCCATATTGAGGTGAGCCTCGGAGGGCCGCAGGCAAACCTGATATAGGCTGGGACTCCCCCCCCCCCCCCCCCCCCCCC
>QEPC01004955.1:197592-210834 GCA_003113815.1 Sphenodon punctatus
TGGGGGGGGCGGCTCTTTTTTTAAACAAAAATCCAGGCTGGACAGGGTGGGTGGGGGGTGTCCCCCCTTCCACCCGTGCAGCCTGGACTCGGGGAGGGTTTTTAAAAAACTTTTTTGGTGGGACTTACATTGCAGCCATTCATTTAAATGGCTGAAATGTAAAAAAAATCCGGTACCCGGAATCCGGTAACGGGACAGGATTTACCGGGTTGAATCCGATAATGCCGGTACGTCCAGTACCTGCATTATCGGATACCAGATTTACCGGTATTCCCACCCCTAATATTTACTATCTCTACCAACTTTCAGAAGTGTTGGATAAAAGGTCCTGGTGGTATAAGCAATAAACTTATAAATGTAGCATCTTTGTAGTCTACCCGGTTTGCATGAAACTTTGCAGGGCTGTATATCACAATTTCATTATCATCTCTGCTAAATATCAGAAAGATGTGATAAAATGTCCCAATTTTATATGCCTGCACAGCATATGCAGAGAAGGTGCCTATGCCAAGGATTTTCTTACGTGTCACTATGGTATAAGATCGGTTTGTGATGCCAGTTGGCCAGCTGAAATGTCAACCAAATATTGTCATGTCCTGTGACCATCCCAACATCTCTCCCCCATGTGTTACTGGAAAGTCAAAAGCATCTATTAAGGAAAGAGTCAATATAGATTCTTTTATGTCTTCTGTCACAGTGCTGCAGGATGTGATTTTAATGATAATTGTCCAGCCTGGATGTGTAAACTATGGGTATTTTCAGACGTTACGAGATCACAGTGAACCACGGTGAATACCCACCTGTGGTCACTGTGCCTCAAACGTCTGTTTGGCAGCCGCCAGATGTTCGCCACGCTCAATCGGCACATGGGGTCAATTTCAACCATGCTTCCTGGGCTAGCCACACCAATTCCCTGGGAAGCGTGGTGAAAGTGATCCCCAGCGGGGATCAAAGAAAAGTCACGCCTGGTCGGGTGCTACGGCCCGGGATCACCGGCGGGATCCCGGGCCATGGCGATTTCAGCCAGACGCTGTGGCCACATTGGCCCCACCACCCGCCCGTCTCCCAGAGGGCAGGGGGTGGGGAGCATGGAGGGGACGGGGCTGTGCAGCCGCACGTTGTGCTGTGTGGCCCCTCCCCCTCCCAGATTCCCTGCCGGGATCCCCCAGCACGTCTGCTATGGCGTGATGAGGTCATCCCGGCGGGGGATGAATCGACTCTTTTTGGGACGGGGCCAACCGGCTCCGTAACGTCTGAAAACACCCTATGTCTCCTGAATAGTGGGATGCTATCCCCAAAGTCCCAGTTATGTCCCTTCTATGCCTGCCTGAGGGCTGCCCCGATGCCCGCCTTGAAGCCAATATTTATTGGTCCTGTAAAGCTGGTAGGGATGGGCGAATGCAGTTCGGATGTTCGGAGTTCGGACTGAACTTGGTCTGTTCTGACGTCTGAACTGAATGTTCAAACCGAATTCTCGAATGACCAAAGAGTTCAGTCGTGTTTGGATGAGTTCGGGGGCAGGAAAAATGTCTTTCCAGGGACAAAAATTAGGTTTCGGATTCGATTTAGTTTCTGTTTCACTATTTTTGAATGTTTGGCCAAGTTCAGCCAAACTGAACTCGGCTGAACCGAACCATCAAACCCTGAACTCAGGTTTCAAACCGAACGACCAAACATCAGAACATCCGAATGGCATTCTGTTCACCCATCCCTAAAAGCTGGAAGCATGTAGTAATTGGCCAGTGAATGTGTCTGTCAGTCTTTTGGGTTTCTCAACATCCTCCCTCCTACAGCCTACCTCTCCCTGCCATGCCAGGTGCCTGCCTTTGACTGGCACTGAATGTACTGCTATTTATCCGAATAATGGTCTTCAAGGGGACAACTTCAATTGCTGATAAAATTGGGTTCCTTTATCAAATTGTCCTGTAATTTGGCATAGATGACAGATAAGATATGTGATACATTCTTGACAAATGTCTTGTAAATAGGATGGACTATAAAAATATTACTTCTGGAAATGTATTTATACTATCAGGACCCTTTATCCAATCTTTCTGAAGATTAGCAGAAGTGTTAAGTTTGTGGAGGGACATAATATTCACAGGTTTCATGCAAATTGGATGGAAGATAAAGAAGTTGTAGCCATGAATGTGTATGGATCTTTTCTTAAAATCACAAAATTCAATTGCTTCTAAAATCGGTTCCCTTTATCTAATCTTTTCAAAAACTAGTACATATAGTGCCCTCAATGGGGGGGCGGACAATCCCCCCCCAAGTTTCATCGGAATAGAATAAGAATAAGAAAAATCTATAGTTGGAAATATGTTTTTCAGGTTTTTCCCTTTATTTCAACAATAAAAAGTCATTTTTATTTCTATTTTAATTATTGTCATTTTTGTTATTGCAATAACGATAATGAAAATGACAATTTTTGTTATCATTATTATATTAATGAAAATGGCATGCACACCCTAAAATAACAGAAAATGGCAAAAACAGAAGAAATGCCAGTAAGTTTCCAAATCGCACTAATCTCAACAAATGCCCTGCTTCTAAGAGAAGCCACTAGGGATGGGTGAACAGATCGTGGTTCGGGTTTGGCTGTTCGGTTCGGCTGTGTTCGTTTCGTCTGTTCGGTTCGCCCGTTCAGTTTGGTTTGTCGGTTCAAATCTTTGGCCATTCGGTGGTTCAGATCAAATGTTGAGTTCAGATTCAATATTCAGTTCCATCGGGATCGGTTTGGTCTTTAGTTCAGTGGAATTGAGAACTGAAAATGACATTTGGTTTTTGAAATAAAAGGAAAAAACTGAAAAACATATTTCTGGCTATAACATTTTTGTTTCTTATTATGTTTTGAGGAAATCAGGAGAGATTGTACCCACAATGGAGGGCACCAAGTGTACCAAAATTCAGAACGATTAGATAAAGGAACCCAATAAAAGGAGCAATTGAATATTGTGATTTTAAGAAAAGCTCCATACACATTCATGACTACAACTTCTTTATCTTGCATCCAATATTCATGAACCTTGTGCATATTACATACCTCCATATGCTTAAAATTTCTGCCAATTTTAGGAAAGAGTGGATAAAGGGTCCCAAGGGTATAAGACATTAACCTGAAAATACATTTCCAGCTGTTACATTTTGATATTCCATTCTCTTTACAGGATATTTGACATGAATGTATCAAATACCTTTCCTGCAATTTCAGCAAATAAACAGGAGATTTTGATAAAGGGGCCCAATTATATAAGCAATAGATTTTGTCCCCATGAAGATCATTGTTCAGATGAATATCAGCATATTCAGTGCCAGTCAGAGGCAGGCACCCTGCATGGCAGGGGGAGAGAGACTGTAGGAGGAAGGATGTGGAGCAACCCCAAAGACTGACAGACACATTCAATGGCCAAACACATTACTGCAAGCTTCTAGCTTTACAGGACCAATTGGTAGTGGTTTCGAGGTGGGCATAGGGGGCGGCCCTGTGGCGGGCATAAGCAACATAACTGGGACTTCTGAGATAGCATCCCAGCAGTCAGGAGACATAGTTTAAACACATCCAGGCTGGCCAACTATCAATCACATCCTGCAGCACTGAGACAGAGGACATAAGAGAATTTCTATTGACTCTTTCCTAAACAGATGCTTCTGACTTCCCAGAAACAAGTGGGGGAGATATGTTGGGATGGTCCCAGCACAGAATGAGGATATTTGGTTGACATTTCTGTTGGCCAATTTGCATCACAAACCGATCTTATACCACAGTGACATAAGAGAATCCCAGGCATAGGCCCCTTCTCTACATATGTTGTACAGGCATATAAAATTGGGACCCTTTATAATATCTTTCTGATATTTGGCAGAGATGATCATGAAAGTGAAATATATAGTCCTGCCAAATTTCATGTACACTGGTTGGACTACAAAGATGTTATAGTCAGACATACATTTATATGTTAATTGCTTATATCACCAAGATCTTTTGTCCAATCCTTCTGAAAGTTTGCAAATATAGTTACTATGGGAAGGGATATAAATTTAAAAAGTTTTACCTACATTAGATGTGAAGCAAAGAAGTTACAGCTAAGAATGTATATGTAGAATATTGCAAAATACAATAGTTCAATTGCTTATAAAATCGGATTCCTTTATTCTATTGTTTTGAAATTTGGTGCACATAATGAGTTCTATTGGAGGTAGAGGCACCCCAACTTTTCAGCCACATAGCTTAAAAAACAAAAAAGTTACAGCCAATAATGTGTTTTCCATTGAAACCAATGGAAATTCAATTCTGAACTCACCGAACGCATCCGAACCGAACGTTCGAATTTGAGTTCGGTTCGAACGTTCAGTTCGGTTGACCAAACTGTTCGAGTTTGGTCCGAACTCCGAACTTCCGAATTCGAGTTCGGTTCGAACGTTCCGTTCGGTCGACCGAACTATTCGAGTTCGGTCCAAACTCCGAACTTCCGAACCGCGTTCGCCCATCCCTAGAAGCCACACTCACCAAGATTTCTCCTTTCAGGCCTACATAAACACTATATTAAACTCAGGTAAATGCTGAGGAGAGGTTGGGAAGGAAAGGGCAGAGGCTATCTATGAAGAAGTCCAGGAAATCTGGAGAGCAATGCCGGCTCTTGGTTTTGCAGGGTCCAAACGAGTCCTTATTTTTTATCATCCAATACACTATTAGTGGTTGCCTTCTACACACAGTCAGCTCAGCCTGAACTTCTGGAGATCAAACTTGAGCATAATACTACCCAGGAGTGGGTGGGAGTAGAATAGATCAGGCTAAAGTTACTTCTGATTGGCCAGGTGGTCAGCCCCACCCCTTCTTTTCTCCTGAGATGAACCACATTGGTGGTGACTGAGGCTCAATGAAAGGCTGCTCTTTCCCTTGACCAGGAGGGAGAAGAGGAAAATGCTGATGTAAAAAGAGGGAAACCCCTGCAAAGAACTACCCTACCTAAAGCCCTTCAGGGCAGATACTGTCCCGTAATATATAATTATACAGTATCTCTGACAGTGAGACTCCTGTCTCAGCTAGGGCCCATAAATGCTACTTTAATCAAACAAATAATGTAAAGAGATTTCCATCTTTCAAAAAATAAATTAATTATAACTTTCATCGAATAATTTGCAAGACTAAAATTCCAGAGTTATTGTTATGAATGTTTTGGCAATAATATTTTGAAGCATTATTTGCTTTATACATTGAAATAGTATTTCTGTAGTTAATGTTGCACTGTAGACATTGTGTTCTGTTTCTCTCAAAAACAATCAAAGCATCAGACTGATATATCGCGCAGGAGATGAATCGTTTCTTTCTCTCATATGCCTTTTGCCCTCTTAATTTAAGGTCCTCTTGAGTCTAGAAATAATCTTTAGTCTTCTCAGGCCCCTAGATTACATTGTACATTATAAATATGCAACTAAGCATTTAACAAGGACCAAGAAGTTAACGACAGTAACATTTAGCACTAATAATATAGCAATAATTCTTGCAATTTTCTTCAGGGCCGTTGCTGTGCTCCAAGTATGCATAGTCCTTAATCAGTGCATAGTTGAATCTTCCATCTTTTCAGAATATAACTAGGGGTGTTAAAAACATGGGATGAGAGCCTGCCAGGGTCCCCTACACAGCCATCATCCACTTGGAATGTGTGGGGAGCATAACACATGGGTGTGTTGTGCATGATGTTGCCAGGCGGGGCGGGGGGAGCAGCTATTAGTCATCTCCCCCACACATTTTGGTTTAGCCCAGAAAGTTCAACACATGGGAAGAACCCTGGGACTCCACTGTGGTGGCAGCAGGATCAGGCAGACAGTAACCACTGCATCCCTTAGTCAGGGATTTCCCGGAGGAAAGCACCACCGGCTCCTGTTGGGGGTGGGGGACGGGGAGAAGCTGCTGCTGGACAGTGGTTTCTCCAAGAATGACTAGGGAGTGCAGGGCAATCCATTGGAATCCAGTGGGTCCAATGAAAGACTGTGTGGAAGGAATCATTAAAGAATACAGTGGGCCCTTTTCAATCCTGAAAATCCTTGACCTAAGGATCCAGTGGTTACTGTCTTCCTCCCACTCTGCAAGTGACTTGAGAGAGAGTTGTGCCAGGGACCCAGTGGGTCATTTGCTCTCATGAACGTTACACAGTGGGGTGATCACCCAGAATCCAATGGATTTAAGGATTGAGTTGGAGGATAGCCCTGGATTCCAGTGGATCCTGCTAATGACCAAGTAGTGGTGGTGGTGGGTGTCATTTAAGAATCTTGTTGACTCTTCCTCTATTCCATGATAACATGAAAGCTTCCAGCCTTTTCTACTTCTTTCCAACCACCTCGCTTACCTCCTTCCCCCAAGCCATGCATTTTGAAGAAGGGGCCCCCATTCTAGTTCCCATGCTGGGCAACTGCTACAGTGGTATCCACCCAGCTTCTCCCATCTCCAGAGGAAAAGCCTGGCAGCAGATTTCATCATCCCTTCCCTGTTTTGGACTTACCTGTGGGAGCTTTTGCTGGGTGAAAGGGAAACCATGGGCTGGTCCAGGGCACACTGCAGCCTGGTGTTGGACTGCTGACCCCTACTGCAGGCTTCCAGCTTCTGGCTTTACAGGAGCAGCTCCCCAGAGCAGCCACCTCATGCCAGAGTCCTGTCTAAGGCACTAAAATGGAACTCAGTTCAAAAGTTCCTCAGGCCAAAGTAGCTGGTGCTGGAGTAGGGTAACCACCTTATGTGGAGCGCTGAGGATACGAGGATTCGGTGGCTAGTCAGACAGCAGGGAACCTTGCCTCTGCTGCCCGAGCTGCTTGTTTTCCCTGTGATTTCCTCCCCATCCCTGTGCTTCAATCTCCTCCCCAATGCAAGGATCGCAGAGGAAAGACACTCCAGTGCTTCCCTCCTTGGGATTTCATTGTGTGGGTGGGAGGAAAGGAGCAACCAGCTGTCATGGTGGGGGGATGACTAAGCGGGCATGGAAATTAACATGAGCCACTACACGTTCAAATTTCACAGCAAGGGTTTTTTATATATTAAATTAAGTGCATGCACCTATTCAAATTTAATGTTGGGAGGTATGTAAGTCCAGCAGAGCTCATTCAGTGAGGAGGTGGAGTGTATTGTCCAAGGGGGTGAGGATTGGCCATCTTTGGCCACTCAAAATGTAGGAAGTTATGTTTCAGGGCCAAATGTGTTTGGTGGAAGAGGGAAGTGTAAGATGTGTGTGTATTGTGTGATGCCTCCCCAGCTCTTATTGATCATGTACCATCATGTCTAAAACTGTTAAGTTGGTTTGTGATTAATGTTTGATGCTACTGAAATCCTAGACCCATGTCAGTTAGGATTTCATCCTGGGAATGGCAGTGAGATTGTGCTTGTGGCCTTGGTTAATGATCTTCATTTGGAAATTGACTGGGGCAATGTGCCCTGTTGATTTTGTTAGAGCTTTTGGTGTAGCGACCTTGATACAATTTATTTATTTATTTTAACAATTTAATACCCCACCCAACTCTACCACAGGCAGCTCAGGGCCAATTGATCATTGGGTGTTGTTGACTCAGCTGCAGGACCTGGCAGGGGTTTGTGGGACTGCTCTTGTGTATTTCTGCTCATTCTTCTCTGGGAGACTTTAGAGGGTGGTAATGGGCATTGTCCCCTTGGAAACTCCCTTATGGGGTCCTACAGGGTTTCATCTTGTTCTCCCCACTATTCAATGTGTATCTGAGGCCTCTGGGTGAGGTTTTGTGGAGATCTGAACCAGATTGTTTCTCCCTGTGTTACCCTCACCCTTTTCCATCATCGATTGTACGTCCACTGGACAGGGACCTGTCTTTGAAAATCTGAGACTGTACAGTGCAGCGTATGCCTAGTAGTGCTACAGAAATGATTAGTAGTAGCAGATTTGGGATGAAGTACAATCAGGCTGCTGTTGAGGAATGGATGCGGGAAAGTCAATTGAAACTGAATCCAGACAAGACCGAAGTGATGATGGTTGGCCAACCTTGTGACCTGGGAGATATAAGGTCACCTGTTATTAAGGTGGTCCAGCCTTCTTTGGTCACTCAGGTTCACAGCCTTGGGGTGCTCTTTGATCCATTGCTGTGCCTGAATTTCCAGGTTGCAGTCATGGCCAGGAGTGCTTTTCACCAATTACATCTAGTGAGAATGCTGAAACATTATTTTTTTATCAAATTCGGACTTGGCCGCTGTTGTCCATGCCTTTGTAACCATGAGGCTAGAATGTGCTCTGCATGGGGCTTCCCTTGATACATGTTCAGAAGCTGAAGCTTGTGCAGAACGTGGCGGGTCATCTTCTGTCAGAAGCCAGTAGCCAGGAGCACATTACACCAGTGCTCCAGAGTCGGTACTGGCTACCAACAGCTTTTCGAGCACAATCCCAGATGCTGGTTTTGACCTATAAATTGCTAAATGGCTTGGGACCCAAGTATATGAAAGACTGACTCTTCCCTTTTGGCCCGTTGTGACTTCTGAGGTCAGCCACGAGTGCCCTCTTGAATATACAGTCTCCCTAAGTTTTCTCCAGGAAGGGTGTGCAGAGAGGTGTTCTGGGTGGCTGCCCCACAATTATGGAACTCTCTCCCCTTGGAGATTTATCTAAGTCCAAGCCTGCTCATCTTCTGGAAATAATGTAAGACCTTTCTATCTGGCCATATTTTTGGTAGGCAGGAGCGGGGTGGACTGGGGGAGGACTGTAGGGGGTTAAGAGGATTTTTAGCTGTTTTTATATGCTGTAAGATGCCCTGAGCCTTATTGGGAAGGGCAGCACATAAATTTGAATACATAAATAGTAGAGTTGATGTGCAAATGGAAAATATTTTTCTGCTTTTCCTTTCCCCATCTGCTTTTGTTCTACATTAAAGAACCCTTTAAGTAAATAAATAAGTATCTGTGTAATTGAGATCCTTAGTCCTCGAGAATGCCGAGTCACCTTCTCCCCAGTAAGGCCCTTTTCACACAGACACTCTAACACTGATAAAATAGATGTCACATTTTATTAGACATGTTGCAGGACTGCAGGTGTGTTGCAGGTGCCCAGCACCATGTATAATAGAATGTAGCCCCCATTTTATCAGTGTTGGAGTGTCTGTGTGAAAAGGGCCTAACTAAGCTAAGCAAGCACACCGCATTAAAGAACCCTTTAAATGAAAAATGTAGCACTGCATTTATCAATTATTTCATGAAACTACACATTGCTGATGTTCCCAGTCCCTTTCACAGCTCTGCAACATGATAACCAATGCTTTTTCAGGTCATGATCACAAAACATAAATAAGATTTTCCCCCCTTCCCTCTGCCACTTCTCCAAACTCAAGTTATTTTCTAGTGAGAAGATCATTCAAGCAGAAGATCATCTTCAGCTAGATAATAAACTGTGAGGATAGCAGTATTTGTATCTATGATATTCAGCAACAAATACCAAAACCAATTTGAGATTTAGAAATCAAAGAATTAATAGAAACAGAATGCAACTACATTGGTTTTCTGATGTGTTTTATTTCCCTATAGTTAAATTTCCAATCTAACTATAATACTTATACTGCTGAAAAGATTACAAGATCGAGGGAAAATCATTAATTTAATATAAATGAAACATAGGGTGATTTCAGACGTGACGGGCTGGCGGTTCACCACAGTGGACCCCGAGGGGGGGTGAAGACATCAACCACCGCCCGGGGCCAAAAAAAGCCCCGAACAGACGTGACGTTTGTTTGATCATGGGTGGGGATATCGTTCACCACGCGTCCACGGGAATTGGTTCGGCTAGCCCAGGAAGCGTGCTTGGAATTGGCCCCGCGCGGGTGTTCAGCGTGGTGAACATCTGGCGGCCGCCGAACAGACGCTCACGCCGCCTTGGCCCCGCCACGGGGTTCACTGTGGTTCACTGTGGTTCAGCGTGATCTCGTCACGTCTGAAATCACCCATACTGTGAGGTTTGTCTTTTCAAATTCTCCTCAGATGAAAAAAAATTCTGCATTAAGCTCCTGACTTAATTCTTGAAGTACAGTAGGAAGTCTGCTATTGGAATCAAGTATTTGACTCAATGTTGCTGAAATATGAAATAAGATAATATATTTCGATGCAAACTCACACAAGATAAAATCAATGAGAGAAAAAACAATAGTTCAATGTTAATCATGTTTTCTGCAGATGGCTAGAAGACATGGGGTGAATTCAGACGTTATGGGTGCCCGATTCACCATAGTGGATTCCCGGTGGTGGCGAACTGGCTAAACACCCCCTGTGGACAAGAGAGGCCCCAAACAGACGTGCCAGGAGTGGGACCACAGCAGGGAATCGGACCGGCAGACCACGACCTGGGGCAATGAAGCAGACGTTACGCTGATCCCGGGCTGTGGTCAAAGCACCCAGAAGGCATCAGGGAGGGGCAGAAGGCAGACATGGCCAGCTGAGGGCAAAGGAAACCAAATCGGCCCACAGAGAATTCCCACACAAGGGAAATGGGAAGGGAGGGGGAAGAGGAAGAAGAGCCGCCGAGGCAGCACACACAACAGGCACAGGGAAAACGAGGTCACAGTGGAACACACAGCACAAACACATGCTCGGGTGGACACACACCTGCACGGGAAAGGAAGGGATGGGGGAACGCAATGGGATGGACAACACACATGGCACAATGGACAAAGGGGGGAGGGAGAGGGGGCCATGGACAGGGAGGAGGTGGGGACCGGCCCAGGGGCTGGGGCAGGACCTGGGGAATGGCACCCAGAACCCCCACTGCAGCACAGCCTGCACGCGCACCCCTATAGCTACACAGGCAGTCCCAGAACAGGGGGACCCCCAGGGGCCTAGCACAGGCACAGGGGGAGGCTGCAGGGAACAGGGAGTAGCCCAGGAATGGTCCAGGAGGCTGTCAGGGAACCCATGCACAGGCTACGGTGTGATGGAAGGGAAGGACGTGAGCCGGGGCCGAATAGCAGAGCAGCCCTTCCACGAGACAGCCCCTCCCCCTCTTGGGAGGATGCAGGGAGGTGCAGTCCAGTGGCCCCAGAACCCCATGGTCACAGAGTCACCAAAGGGGGGTGGGCAGGGGCACAGGAGGGATAAAGGATGGACCAGTAAGGACAGCAGCACCCAGGGCGCTGGGTGCAGGCTCAGCATTCAGGAGACAGCCACAGAAGACGGCAGTCACGGAGGGGAACACCAGTTGCAGACGCGGATAGGGGGAGCCCACAGAGGGGGCACAGAGCCACAGGCAGGGGCAGCAGGACCCCAGGAATCAGCCAGCACAGCAGCAAGCCAGGGACATCATGGAGGGAGCAGGCAGCAACCTGCAGCAGCGGGGTGGAAGCAGGAGCTGTCAGCGAGACCAGCATCCAGGGCCTGGAAGGAAAGGGGGGCCTCACAGCCAGCTGCAGAGGGCCACAAAGGGGCCCGGGGCTGGGTGGCCCACCAAGTGCATGAAATAGGGCCACTGAAGCATGCCTGGATGGTACACCAGGGTAGACATGTTGTGGGCGATGAGGTAGTATGCCTTGAAGGGATTCTGCACAGCGAGGCCCACCTGCACATTGGATTGGGACCATACACCCACCAGCGCTGACACCTCCGCTTCAGAGGGCTCTGACAAGCCATAGTCAGCAGCTGGGGGCCACGGAAGGTGACCCAGCTCCAACAGGTGGTGATAGATTGCCCCGCGGGACCGCTGGTAACCTCAGGCCCTGTGAACACAGCCAAAGAAGGACACAGCCAGGGCAGGGCCCCCCTCTTTCAGACAGGCTGTGTAGGCAGCCAGGCTGCACACAGAGAGGGCAGACACGGTCTCCGCTGCCAACCACCCCATATGCGATCACCTGATCTCTGGCATGTGCCCACCAGGAAAGGGACACAGGCCTAGTGTCTCCGCATGAAGCCGGCAGTCGCAGTCGCTCACCACATAGCCATAGTACCGCAGCCCGGAGCTCATGATTGGCTGGTGATTGGAGCCTGCTGTGTGCTGCACAATGTGTGCAAGACCGATGGGGCTGCCCTAGACTACCCCATGCCCTGGCACCCTCCAGACCCCTTGCCTCTCTGTGCAAACACGGAGAACCTGTGGGAGTACTGATATGCAAAGCGTATCTGTGCTGCCCTGGTGAGGCGGATCAGCCAGGAGGCCGAGGGCTGAGGCCGCACACTCCCTCCCCACCAACTCAGGGCCCCGAGCAGCACCCTGGCTGCACCCATACACACCTTTGCGACCCCGGCCATGGACCCGTGAACATAAACATGGAGGCGACTTTGGTGCCCATGTATTTATTGTCTCTCCTTTCTACATGTTCTCCCACCACCTCCCCCATGCCACACCTCCCAGTGCCCCACCTAGGGCCACCCTCCCCCTTCCCCTCTTCCCCTACATCTCTAGGGCCTCCATCTCGGCCACCCAATGGGTACTGTGGAGCTCTGAGAACTCCCTCCCACTGTCCGTGTCCCCGACAGTTTCCTGGGAGGCTTTGGTGTCCTGAGGGTCATGCGGTGGTGGGCAGGTGGGTGGCCCCATGACTGGTGGGGCCCCCCTGGGGAGCTGCTCCCTCCAGAGGCCCACAGGAATGGTAGGCGGAAGCGCGGGCCCAGTGACTGTGCCAGCGGCTTGGGTGGTGGCAGGGGTGGTGGGGGCTCAGAGGGGCCCGGCATCGGGTTTGGGGCAGGCAGGTTGCCTGGCAGGGTGGCTGCCATCACATAAGCACTAATGGTACCTGTGTATAGGAGCAGTGAGGTGCCAATGTCATGGGATCGGTCCATCTTGGCTGAGTGCTCCTTTACCATCCGGTCTATGGCCTGTTCCAGCTGCCTGAATGCTTCCACCTGCTTGCTGTGCTCTCAGCGCTCCTCCCTCTGTTCGAGGTGCAGCTCCACCTGCAGCCTCCAGTCCCTGGCATCTGCCTGCTGCATGGCCCTTTTGGTGGCCGCCTCCATTCAATCGATGGCCGCCCCCCGCCCCAGCCCCCCCCCCCCCCCACATGTCATGTTGCCTCACTTGGGCCCTCTGGCTGCTCCTGGGGTTGCTCGCCTCCATCTCCCTTGCTAGGCTGTCGCAGGTGCCAAAGCATGCCGTGACCTGTGTAGGAATGGTGAGGGGTGGGTGGGTGTTGGACAACTGTGTCTCCTGGCATGTCACTCCATCCCCTGGGCCCCGGTTCCATGGTCTGGGGTGTTGGGGGGGTTGCTGAGGGTTTCCCTGTGGCCTGTGTGCCCCCTTCCCCCCCTCAGGCCATCCCCCCCGG
>QEPC01004955.1:231948-269187 GCA_003113815.1 Sphenodon punctatus
TACAGTGGCTCCTGGTCCTGTATGTGGGAGACAGGGGGGTGGGGCATGTGTGGGCATGCAGGGACCATGCAGAGGATCCCCAGGGGGTGGGCCAGGTTGTGGGCACCCCCCCTGCATGGACGCTCTCCACCGTGCGGTCCTCGGGCGCCTGGAAGTGATCTGCTTAAAACAAACACACACACCCTTGGTGTTTGCGGCACCTTGGCCTTGGAGTGCTGATTAGTTGGTATGTGAGAGCTCCTGTGCTGTACAGCTGTGCTGGTCCACACCCCATGCCTCGCTCTGTTGTGCTACAATGTTGCAGTCAGTGGCTGCTTTACCTGTCCTTGGGACCCCCGGGAGGCGCCTCGGCCACGGAAGGTGTGTGAGGCCCCCAGAGCTCCTTGCTACCCTCCCCGGGCACCTGGACCATGGATGCATGTCCATCCACGGGAATCCCACTTCACGTCCCCCATGAGGCCCCCTGTATCTGGACCTACACCGAGACCATGTCCCTCTGTGACCTGTGGCGTAGCCCTGCCATGCAGCTTCTCCTGGGCTGGCCAGACAGCCGCTCATCCGCCTTCACTAGCCTGAGCTCAGGACTCTGCTACCTCGGCCATGATGTGAGCGCACAAGATTGCCGACTCCATGCAGAGACCCTGGTGCTGGTCCGCTTCCCTGATGGGCGCGTGCCAGTGAATAGGTGTTCGCATGTGCCCTGGTCCGGGGCTTAGACCGTGAGTGCGCTGTGGGTGTGCAGCCTAACAGCCTTCTCCCAGTGCCTTGCGGATGGGGGCCCTGCCCTGGCCGTGTCCTACTTTGGCAGCGTTCACGGGGCTCGTGGGTACCAGTGCACCCATGTGGCAGTGTATCACCGGATTCTGGGGCTTGGCCACCTTCATTGGCCCCCTGCTGCTGCCTGCTGTGTAACGGAGCCTTCCACGGAAGAGCTGTCGGCACTGGGGCGGGTATGGTCCCGTCCGGATGTCCAGTTGGGGCTGTCTGTGCATGACCCCTTCGAGGCTTACTACCTGATCGCCCACCACATGTCCAAGCTGGGATACCGCCGGGGCATGATCCATTGGCCCCACCTGGTTCATCGGGCCCTGCCTCTCGGCCCCGGGCCCCTGGCTGCCCCCAACGGCTTCCTGTGAGGCCCTGGGTCCCTCCCTGGCCCCCTCATGTCCTGGGCCATGTGGGCTTTGGGACCTGCCCGTGGGCCGGACCCCGGTGCCTGCCACCACCCTGCTGTCCCTACCTTGCTGCCGCGAGGCCACCGTCCCTGTGTGCTGCTGCTCCGGCTGTGTCACTGGGCCCCCTCTGGGCCGCTCCTCTCCTTCCTGGGTTGCTTGTGTGCCCCGGGGGTCCGGGGCCCAAGGACTGCCCCTCCTGGACTCCTTCACTGATGGGGCCACCCATCCTTGGACCTGCTGTGCTGGTCCGCCTCTCCTGGCTGCCGTTCATTTGCCCCTCGGTGGGATGCCTTGACTGCATGTGCCTCCTGGGCCCTTCCTGGCCGGTTCAGGGTGACATCTGGCCACCCGCTGTGGCATTCACCCGAGCTGCAGGCCCCCCCCTTTCCGGGACTGTGCATTTGTTGTGGGGGGTGCCCGTGGGGACAGTTCTGCTGAGGGGTGTGCTGTACCTGGTGGCAGTGTCTCCTACCCTCCCCCTGTGCCCATTCCTCCCCTCTTCCCGGTCCCACATCCTACCTCCCCCCCCTGCGGTGCCCTGCCTGCCTTCCGTGGTGTCTGTTTGCCCTTGTCCCCCCCCTTCCCTGTCTTTGCTATCCTCCGTNCGGTGCCCGGCCTGCCTTCCATGGTGTCTGTTCGCCCTTGTCCCCCCCTTCCCTGTCTTTGATATCCTCCGTGCCTGCATGTGTGTGTGGGGGGGGATTGGGCGGCATGTACTGGTGCTGTGGGTGCCCCCGAGTCCCCGGTGTGTGCGTGCGTGTGTGTGCTTGCTGTGTGTGGCACCTGTGTGCTTGTTCTCCGTCTCCGTCTCCCCCCTCCCTTCCCGTTTCCCTTGTATGGGCGTTCCCTTTGGTGCCTTTTCACTTCGTTTGCCCTCAGGCAGCCATGTCTGTGTCCCACCCCTTCCCGGGGGATTCTTGGTGTGTTTGCCATGGCTGGGAATTGGCGTAACGTCTGTTGCGCTGCCCCGGTCCATGATCTGCCGACTTGATTCCCATCCGTGGTCCAGGCCCTGTCACGTCTGTTCGGGGCTTTTTTTGGCCCCGGGGGTGGTTGATGTCTTCACCCCCACTGGTAATGCACTGTGGTGAACCGGCAGCCCGTAACATCTGAAATCACCCATAGAAAGATAGCGTTACCAAGATAAAATTGATAAGACCCTCTGGACTGCTGGGAACTCAGTGTCTTTCTGTTTGCTTCTCTCTGGGATGGAAAGGCTGGAGAGATGATGTGTGCAAGACCCAAAGCTTCCTTATTCTGCTCACTTCTTATATCCTATTGTTAGTAAAAACACAGACACTCCTTCTTATGTGATGTATAACTGTTAGTACTATGACCCATTCCACTTTATATGACGTGTACCTATTAATGCTCTTGATTACAAATAAGCTTATTCCCCTTTCCCCATGATTTCTTCTTCAGTATAATCAGCAAATCTATTTTCCATTTTAGCCCCTGTAAGAAGTGTGGGTTGGTCTCGCACCCCTTCATCTGGCCTGTTATCTGAACGCATTTTTACATTTGCGGTCAAGTTCTGTTGGGACTCACTATGAGCTACTTCTTTATTCTAGGAATATTTTGATCTTTGCAGTCAAATGCCTGACCTACTGGAATTCCAAAGTTGGGCAGTTGGGCAACTCACAGATGTCTGCATACAAATGTCATAAGTAGGACTGAAACAAAGTATTCAGAAAACTGTTTAGGAAAGAGCCAATATCACAGTATTCGATTCGAAAATGCCAAATTCTGACGTTTCAAAGACCAAGGCAAGTATTTGAAAAAAACCTTCAGAAACTTTCGAAAACTTCAGAAAACTTTTTAAAACTTTGGAAACTTTGGGAAGCTCCGTGGGGGCTGGTGGACAGTTGAGCTTCTTCTGGAAATGAAACTTTGTGTCATATTTGGTAGGAGGAGGTATGTAAGTCACAGGCAGGCACCGCGTCTATTTCTATGTTCTGTACAGCACCAGGCACATGGCTGGTGCTATATAAATGTTTATAATAATAATAATTAATAATGGGAGGGGACAGCTGAGTGATGGTAAGCCTCTTTGGGCTTTCTTTGGTGGGGAAAAACGTTCCAAAAGGTTCAGAAGATTCCGAAATTTTCTGAAATTTTGAATTTAGAAGCTGTTAGAACTTCGCTGAAGGGCTACTGAATACTCAGGTCGACTATTCAGACCTTCAATATTTGGCCTAAATATTGAGAAGCACTATTCGGTACAGTTCTAGTCATAAGAGTCTGTTATCTTTTAGACTTTCAGTTCCATTTAACTTATGTCAAAAAATATTTAAACATTTTGGGGCCCAAAGTGGTCTAGCTCTGGTCAAGCCAAATGTTGAGGTATCTCTGGGGTCACACTCTGCCCCTCTACTGGCTCCCACTTTCCCGCTGCATCCATCATAAACTCCTTGTCAAGGTTCTTTATAGGGATGTGCAAACAGAACGCAGTTCGGACGTTCGGTCTGAACACTTAGTTCAGATTCGTGAGTTCGGTCCTGCAGAGTTCAGACCCCCATGAACGTTTGGAAAGTTCAGATCCACCTGGAGGCTTGGGGTGCTCCAGGGGGGCCCATTCGGGCATGGCAGGCTGCTGGAGAAACAGCAGCAGCAGAGACCGAGAAGAATTGGGGCTTGGCACCCTGGGTTGCCTGGGCAGCCAGGCTCAGCGCTTGGCCCTTGGGGTTGCCCGTGGTACCATGGCTGGCCGTCTGAGACCCAGTGGCAGCAGCAGAGGCCGGGAAGGCTTGGGGCTTGGTGGCTGGCCTGGCACCTCTACTTGGCCTGGCATTGCAGACTGCAAGGCATCGGTGTAGCAGAGGCAGACATTGGATTTCCTGCTAGCAGAACCCATGGCACAGCAGAGGCAGCAGCAGCAGTAACAGCAGACAGGCAGTGTGGCATGCGCAATGGAAGGCAGACTGAGGCAGGGTTCGAGGTCAGCAACCAGGGCGAGCAGACTGGCAGTGTTGCATGAGAGGCAGTAGGGAAGGCAAGTTGGGACCTTGGCAGGGCACTCAGATAGGCTGGTGAAGACTGTGCAGTGCGCGAGAGAGCCAGAGGGATAGACAGGCTGAGATTATCTAGCCAGAGGCTCTCTGGCAGGCTTGCAGCTTCCCAATGCCACCCGGCATCATGAGGTCAGTCAGATAGGGCGGCCAAAGCCATCTAGTGTGTGTGTGTGTGTGTGTGTGTGAGAGAGAGAGAGAGAGGGGGGGGGCAGGCGCTGGGCATTGGGAGGAAGGGACAGCACCTCAGCAGCAGCCCAGATTGAGGAGGAGCCCCATCCCAAGACTTCCCCTGGCATGGGATGGCGTGTGCCACTGCACCATCAATCCATGTCCAGGAGAAGCTCAGAGAATCCCAGCAGCGGAAGGTTGACCTTGATGAAAAGCAACTGCTCCACCAACTTGGCCCCCAGTATCAGGCGGTGCGGTGAACAAATGTCCCCCACCTTAGAGAATATCCACTCGCTGGGGACATTCATTGGTGGGCAGGACAACAGACCCATGGCCACTTTGGACAGAGCCGGCCACAAGTTGGTCTTGCTGGCCCAGTAGGCCAAGGGATTGTTCCTTGGATCGATGCACGGCTCCTCCTCCAGGTAAGGCTCCAAGTAGCTCTCCACTGCTGCTGAGGCACTGTCATACTCCCTTGCATAGCTCTGCTTGGGCACCACCTCCACCACTGCCCTCAGCCATGCTGACTGCTCTGCTGTGCATGAGCCCATGCTTCCCAGAGTGGCCTGCACATACGAGCTGCTGCTGCTGTTGCTGGTCACAATATGGGTGCTGCTCCTGATCAGCCTGCTGCTGGTGCTGCTACTGCTAGGGCTGGGGGCAGGGATAGACCCCGCCGGCTGAAAGGGGTGGCTGCTCCCTTTCCCATCATCCCCAGAAGTGTCCTGCTGCTGATGTGTACTCTCCATAGCCCGCTCTGCCTGCTGAACCCTCTCTACCATGTCACCATTCCAGTGCCCATAGAGCGCTGTCTGGCATGCCATGCTGCCCTTGACCCTCGGGTCCAGCATGGTTGCCAAAATGTATTCCTCCCACTACAGGAGCTCATCGAACCACGCCTTCATCCCTAGCTTCAGCTACCGAACCAGGGAAACCAACTCATCTGCCAACTTCCTGCCCTGAGGGCTACAATCCCTCCCCTGAGGAATCCAGCCTCCTGAGGAAAATCTGGACCAGAGGGATCACCTGACTGATGGTGGCCGTGGAGGAGCTGATGGTCTCCACCATGGCCAGGAACGGTCTCAGCACAAAGACCGTGTTAACCAGGATCTCCCATTCCACTCCATTGTACCCTAGAGGTGCCCTGCTGTCCATCACCAGTTGAACCTTAAGTAAGACGGCTTTCTGCTCGAGAAGCCGCTCAAACATCAGGAACGTTGAATTCCTCCTGGTGGAAACATCCTGCACCAGCTGGTGCACTGGGGAGCCTTGCTCGGCCTTCTTTGACTAGAGGAGGTCGCTGTCCTTCACGCTGTGGTTAAAGAAACTGTCCAGCTTCCTCCCCCACTCAATAAGGGAGCTAAGGGTGCCTGCCCCAATCCCCTTCTCCCCCAAGCCCAGAGTATCCCTGACCATCAGGTGAAGGGTGTGTGTGGGTCAAGGGATGCTGGTGAAGCCCCCCTCATTGACTGCCCTCAATATATTGGCCGCGTTGTCCATTAACATGCAGCCCTTGGTGAATGGCGCAACTGGTGTGACCCACTCCCTCACCATGGAGGTCAAGGCTGCCTCGATGTTCCGAGACATGTGGGGGCCATCCATTACTTCTGCCTGAAGCAGAGCCCACCTATAACCTGCTTCTGGACCCCTCCTGCCACTCCCAAATGATGCCTCCGGGTCCTGCCACCAGTGTGCCATCACTGCCAGATATGCATGCTGCACGTTACTACTCGACCACAAGTCAGTGGTGCAGTGGACGGTGGCACCCCCAGCCCTTGTCATCTGCTCCCTCACCCACTCCTTTAAAGCCTGGTACAAGGCTGGCACCACCTGCCGACTCAGATTGGTGCGCCAGGGCAGCTTAAACTGGGGGGCCAGGAAGTCAATCAGGTGCCTAAACCCCATGTCCCCAACCACCGAGAAAGGCTGTCCAACCATCATTTCCCCCAACATGCACGTGACTTTCAGTTGCCACATGCCCCATTGCCTGCCTTATGGACAGCAGACGGGCCTCTCCTGCTTCCCTTCTCCATTTTTCCTTTCCAAATTATGCAGAGGAAGATTTTATATATTTTTAAATTCAAAATTTGAATATTATATATATCTACTACACTAACTCTAACTGCTATTACCTATTCTAAAACCTATGGAATATTATCTAATTTCTACAAAGGCCTAGTCCTACAAACACAGTGTAAAATATTAAAACTGATTCACAACACACTATCTCTATCTCTATCACTAAACTAACTCCTACATCTCTCTCTCTCTCTCTCTCTCTCTCTCTCTCTCTCTCTCTCTGCACAGGGATCAGGGGAACACAGACAGCTCACAACAAAAACACAGGGAGAGGTACCAAACTGAAATGAAAGCTAAATCAACCTAATGCTACTCTAAATAAATCCAAAAACAGGGGAAGGGAATCACAGATGGAATATATACAGGGAGGCAGGAAGGATTGAATGGAGGGGAGGGAGAAAGAACACAGGGAGGCGTAAAAAATAAAAATAACACCTAAATCTATCTAATCTTTTCTAAATAAATGAATCTATGGAGGTAAATGTGTGGAAATGTTTGAAATAGGAGGAGGATGGCAATGGATTGGGAGGAACACAAACTGCTGCGAGAAGGAGAGTTCTGACATGATCAGTGTCTAGCTCAGAATGATAAGAAAGGGGGGGGGGAGGGCAATGACTTTTGTTACTTCCTGCGCCCACCTTACCACAAGCCCCATTGGCTCTCTGCAACCTAGCCCGTGGCCAATCGCAGACTTCCAAGCCAGTGGTCTGAGGAAAAGATCTCTCCTTAAAACTCACCTCTTTCGCTCTGCTCTGTCTGACTCTTTATCCTGCTGAGCCACTATTCCTATACCTATGATCTGTTTACCCTTTTCCTTGCAACATGGACCTGCCTGCTGTCATTCTCATCGTAACCAAGCCAAGTACGTGCACTTGAGACCTCGCATCTTCATGAATGTTAGACCCCTTGTCTCTCCCTCTGTTCCCCTTCCTAAGTCTCTCCCCCAGCTCCTGTCTCTCAGATTGTAAGCCCTAGGGGCAGGGACCATGTCTATTTTATTACTTTGTAAAGTGCCAGGTACACTGCTGGTGCTATATAAATGTTTGTTAATAATAAATAATAATAATAAGATGGATGGTGATTGGGCAGGCTGTCTGCTATTCTAAGCCTCTCTCCACACCTGGGGCCAGGAAGTCTTCTCCTCAGCTGTCCCCCCCCCCTTCCTGTCCCTGGGGCTGCCAGCCAGGTTTTTCCTGCCCGAACGCCACCCGAACTCATCTGAATGTGGCCGAACTGTTTGGGGATTCTGGCGTTCAGTTCAGGCATCTGGTTCGGCCATCCAGACTGGCTGAGTTTGAGGTGAACCCCGAACGTCTGAACCGTGTTCACACATTCCTAGTTCTTCATGGCCTTGTTCTCCCATATCTTTCTGCCCTCAGTTCCTTCTATGTTCTCACCTAGATAATTTGTTTCTCTTCACCCACCAATCCTCCTCAACTCCTGAGTCTTCTGCCCCCTAAACCAGCTTTTCTCCTCCTCCCATAGTGTCCTGTATGCCTTGAACGCCTTGCTTGAACACATATACTCTGCTCCTTTACACCCCAACTTCAACTTCCCCCTAAAAACTAAGGATGTGCACAGTAACTCTCTTTTGTTTCTGTTATTCAGCTCATTTTCATTATTAAAATATCATTTGTTTTTGTTATATTTCATTAGACTTTTTTCATTTCTGTTTTTACTTTCATTTTTGATTTCCATTGGTTTAATTGGAAAACACATTTTTGACTGTACATTTTTATTTTTTATCCAATTTTGATGAAACTTGGTAGGATTTATACCCCCAATGGAGAGCATTGTGTGTGCCATATTTTATAATTAATAGTTAAATGGTCCAAATTTTATAAGCAATTGATTTTTCCCTATTGAAGACTTACATTATTCAGGTAAATAGTACATGCAGTGCCATTCAGAGACAGGCATGATAGGGTGGAGGGAGCTCTAGAATGGAGGGGGAGCAGTCCAACTGACTGACAGACACATTCACTGGCCAATTACTGCTTGCTTACACCTTTTAAAGGAGGACCAATCAGTGGTGGCTTCAAGGTGGGCATAGAGGGTAGATATAAGCTGCTGTTCTTTGCGCCTGCTCTTTTTCTGTGATTAGTTCTGGCTTTGGTCAGAGAGTTGTATCATACTTTGCTGGGAGGCTTTTTGTGTACGTGTGCTAGAGATCACTGCAAGAGTTCAGCTAGCTACATAAATCCAATCCCCACACACCTGGGGTGCTGCCCAACATCCTCCTGCCTCCTCCTGGGGTGTCCTAGGGTGTCCTGTATTGTATAAATCTTTCTACAATTTGGCAGAGATGATTGCAAATGTCTGTGATACAATACTGCCAAATTTTTGGGTAAAACTAATTTAATACAAAGATATTTCAGCCAGAAATGTATTTAAAATTAAAACACTTATAACATAAGGACCCTTTATCCAATACTTCTGCAATATGGCAGAGTTAATAGGGATGGGCAAACAGAACGTGGTTCGGATGTTCGGTCGTTTGGTTCGAAACCCAAGTTCGGGTTCAATGGTTCGGTTCAGTCAAGTTCGGTTTGGCCGAACTTGGCCAAACATTCAAAAATAGCGAAACTGAAATGAAATTGAAACTGAAACCTAATTTTTGGCCCTGAAAAGACATTTTTCCTGACCCTGAACTCAGCTGAATATGACCAAACTGTTCGGTTGTTCAAGAGTTCGGTTCGGACGTTCGGTTCGGACATCCGAACAGACCAAGTTCGGTCCAAACTCCGAACATCCAAACTGCGTTCGTCCATCTGTAAGAGTTAGTAACATTGGGGAGAAGTTTTATCCAAACCAGATGGGAGAAAAAGATATTACAGCCAGGAATATATATGCAAATTATTGTAAAATAACAAATTTCAGCTGCCTATAATATTGGATCCCTGTATCCAACCTTTCTGAAATTCAGTAGACATACTGCCCTCCATCCGAGGTATACATCTTGCATGTTGCATCACATTTCGATGAAAAATAAAGAAGTTACAGTCAAATATGTGTGTTTCTGTTTTTTCCTATTAATTCCTAGTACCAAAATGATTTTTTTTTCATTTTTTCATTATGTTCTTTCATTTTTATTATTTAGTAATGAAAATGAAGAATCCTTATTTTGTTTGTGTTATTATAATAATTAAAACAAAATCCACACCCCTACAAAAATTACCACTTTCATCAGGTTTCCCTTGTTTCAGTCCCCACAGACTCTGATGCTCCTCTTAATGTCCTATCATACTGGGTCCATTTCTCCCCTGTAATTAAGCTATGTTTCTACTGCTCTAGGGGGTCTTTCTGTGAGCCAGAGCAGTACCACTACCTTTGTAAGGGGTTGCTGAAGCTGCCAAGGTGACCCCTTGAGAGGGCCACCACTTAAGAAGACCTTGCACTCTTGCCATTAGGGGACATAGGGTATTTCCCGAAGTGATGCTACCACATTTACACCCAATCCAGGGTAATGACCACCACCCCACCCTGAGGTAGGTCAATACCCAGAACAGACATGACAGTGTGCCTTAGCATACTTTGCCATCAACCATGGTAGTGCTTACCACCTGCTGTTCCCCGCAATTTTCTCCAATCACAACCGGTGGTAACTACTACCAGAGTTGGGCAAAGCATGGTGAACATCTGGTGGCTGCTGAACAAAATGATGGTGGTTGTGGGGTTAAGTGTGGTAAAGTGTGGCTAAGCGTAGTAATGCCATTTCTGAAAATACCCATAATTGGGACATGAACCCAGGCATGCTGTCACTGCCTTGTTACTCCACTGACCCTGACCTCAGTTTGACTCCTCTTCTTTCTATGTTTTAACTTGAGTCTGCTCATCCACCCCTTCCTATTTGAGCTGTGGATAGGTGATCATGCTCCTTGCCAAACAGCTAAGTATACCCCTTCCAAGCCTCCACTTTACAGGAATCCCAGAACTTTTGATTCAGAAAACTTAGTATAAATGCAAGCAAACCAACCTCCCACCTCTTTTACTGTTTATCATGTTCCTATATATTATTTCTTTGTTGCAGTGTGAAGCAAAATCTGTAACAAGAACAGGCTTTTGGGGCGGGCCTGACCCTTTAGGAGGTGATATTTTCAGCAGAGAGGAAGCACTAAGAAGGGTTCTGGCACTAATATCTTGAAGTATAGCACCTAAGCGCTACTCATCTGAAGGCTCAGGTAAAGCCAGTTGAGCTGGGCATGGCAGACCTAGCGCTTGAGCTTAAAAGAGAGCTGTAGAGCTCAGTATGGGAAAGAGCTCTAGAGAGACTAGGCCTGACCAGGAGAGCTGCAATTTGAAGGTATCTGGGGGTTTGGATAGCTGGATTCAGGATGTACTGTGCCTGGCCAGCAAGGAGGTCTACTTTATGGTACCCGAGCCCAAGAGTAAAAGGGCTATGGTTTATTGATCTGTATGCTTAATGAAGGACTGGGTAACTATATGAATAAAGATCCGACAGAGGTGAAGATCCTGCATGGCCTGGATTCATGGGGGGCTGGGTCCTGGTAATACACACCCCTTGAGGACCCTACCCTATTACAAAATCTATCTATACATTATTCTGGTGCAGTAGCTTTATTCAGTTGTTTCTTTCTTCTCTCTTAAACCATTAGGAATTTCCATATAAGAAATGAAGCTCAAACACAATTCAATACAATAGCTCTACTGAAGTCTAGAAGCTCATTGTCTGTGGTATTTTCTAAATACATCACTCAAAAATTAGGTTGTTGAGAATGGGCATGGTAAGACAACTATATGACTTATCGAACACTAAAAACAAATCAATTGCAATAGATGATGTGGAAAATATAGTTTTATCTTTCCCTTTTATCTATCATATCTAGAATTAAGTGGTGATTCTTCCTTAGAACTCTGCCTCCTAGGAATGGAGAGTGAAAAGTGTAGTACACATTACTGACCCTTATGATTATGAAACCAATGAATGAAGAAGTATTTATTTCTCAGAAGTTTTGAGAACACATTTGTCTTGAAACAAAGTCTCTGGACTCCAGGCAGATACTGTGGTTGTTCTGACAACAGAAAGGAAGTAACTCACAGACCCAAACTCTCTTCCCTTCAGCAGGCCCCTGACCTTTGGGCCTGCACTGCCATTGGGTTCCAGGGCTAAATAAGGGCAGGATAGAAAACAGGAAGTTATCCAGACAAAGTGGAAACTACCTGGATCACTGCTTCAGCCTTGGCAGAGACTTGCTCCAGTTTTCAGCTGTGACCAAACCTTGCTCAAGTCTCCAGCCTTGACCCATCTGCCTGCCTTGTACCCTTCCCTTCCAAATCCTACTCTGCTCCCCTTCTCACTCAATTCTGACTCATTTCTGGCTACTCAGCTTCTGACTCCTGCATATTGATTTGGCTTAATACTTTGGCTTTTGTTTTGACCCTCTGGCTTGACCTGCCATTTACACTGACCACAACCTTGACTTGTGCCATACTCAGTCTGGTTACCTCAATCTGGGCTCACCTTGGATTCTGATCTTCTGGCAATGACTCTACTTCAGCACCAGAATATGCACGGGGATTGACCGGTCTGAAAGGCCCCCACGCACAGCTTTGCCGACAGAGACGTGTGGGATGCAGAGCTTGATTTCCTGCTCTGCATCCTGTGCGTCTCTGCCGGCAATGCCGCATGGGGTGCCCTTTCAAACCGGCTGATCCCTGTGCATATTCAGGCTGTGCATTCCCCCCTGCAACCAGAATATACACCGGGGGAGGGGAGGACATGTCTGAAAGTAGCCTGAGTGTGGCCTGACATGAGTGTTGCAAGAATAAATAATATGGTAAATATTGCAAGGAGATCAAAGAGATAAATAGTAAGGAGGATGATAATATGCCTAGGAAGCAGCTGTATTTTCTTAAAAATTTACCTTTTTACTGAGAGTGGAAGATGCAAGACTTTTTACCCCTCAAATATAGAACGACAGAAATGTAATTTTTCAATTTGAAAAGAAAAAAAAAAATCAGAAAGAGAATGAGACTCAGCCACCTTTGCTTCTACTTCAAGAAAAGGAAATTACAGTTTGAGAGGCAAGTTTCAAAAATTGTATTTATTCTTTCACAAGATTTAGATTAAGTGAAAATTTACATAAATCATTTTTGTGTAAAACATATTACCACTGAAGGTGGCCATGCTTAACCTACAAGGTTGTGTCGATCCAATCATCTTATGCAAGGGACTCAAATTCTGCAATTTGCTATGTGTATGTATAACTTCCATCAAGGCTGGTTGTGGTAGTTGTGTGTTTATCTAAGACTAAGCCCAACTCGTAGTTAAAGGTGCCAACCATCCATAAACGCATCATCATCAAGGAGAAAGGTTACAAAGCCTACCTAGCTTGAATTTGTGTCTCCCTGTCAATATATAGAGCCAAATGCTTCAGTCCTTTTGCAACCCAAATTACTATGCATGCCCATGGAGCCATGCCACTGTCAAAGAGTTCCATCTCACTCCCCAGATTGCTGCCATTATAACTGTCTTACTAGAGAAGTCTTATGATAATTTTTCTAATCTGTTCAGTATATATTTTCTTCGCAGTTTGGAAAGAGTGTGTCTGAACATTACAATTCATGCTCACATTGTATAAAAACCACATAAAGCCAACTGCAAACATCTTGATCATTTATGTTGTGGTTGCCAAGATATAAGTTAAAGAGAAGCATCAATGAAAGAAAAATGAGTGCATGACACAAATAATTACTTATACAATTAGAATTTAAATTTTCCATTAAGAGTCATTTAAAGCTAGCACAATTTAAAACAGCTTTTGCAGGAGATAAGAACAACATCTTCATCCAGTTCATTTATTAAAGGGTATTTTAACACTGCCACTTTGAAGATGCACACCTTTGAAAGAAAAGGTATAATGTGGGTTTTCATGATTTAGGTGCTTTCAGAACTTGCTCTATTTCAGGTTTCAAACTGAGAGAAAAATAGAAAACCACTATTGTAAGGGTGTTTTATTAGGCCTAGAAACTTATTTGTATAGACAGATATCTGGGAGTCAGTGAATGCATAATGCATTGGATTTGGAACTGGGGAGCTTGCATTTTAATCCTGCTCTTGCTGGGAAGCCTTGAGCAAGTTGCTTATCTCTCAGAGCTTCTTCTCACAAGGACATTTTGGAGGGGGGAGGAGATTAGTACCACCTAACTCACTTTAATCCCGCTTTGTTCCCATGAGAAGGGTGTTAAAATGAGAATAAAGGAAGTGATTTCGCAAAATAAGTTGGACTAAAGTGAGAGAGGTGCCTATTTTAGAAGAATCCCGAATCTCTTGTTGTTCCATCAACTGTCAGCATTTCTGAATCCCCTCTCCTTCCCCTTCACATTTGTATAACTGCTCTGCTTCACTCAGCCCCTTTTTGCATGAGCATGAGCAGCATCCATACATGAACCCCAGAAATCTGGGTGTTCATGTGTGGGTGAGTCTCATGTAAATGCTGCGGCGTGTGCGTGTGTGTGAGTGCGTGCACACTCTCGCGAACATTCATGCGCCCCAACTTCCACTCATCACACATGCACGGAGCAAATGGCGAAAATGGTGATTGCTCTGTGTGTGTGTGTGTGTATGTGTGTGTGTGTGTGATGGGTCAGTGTGCGCCCATCTCCACCCTCCCCCCACCCACCGCACACGCACCAGCGTAAACACCAACAGCCCCCCGCGCCATGGCCCGTGTAAAAAGGACCTCACTTTTATTATTTGAACTCCACCTACAAGTTACCCAGCAGGGAGGATCACAGGAAGGGAAGACCTCTTCATTACTGCTGTTCTTGAAGACAGTGGCTGGCTGCACTAGAGTATCTACCCTAATTTGTGAGAACAAGCTTTCACAAGCTCCTTGGCTGTGAAGAGGGCACTACTTGAAAGCTAGTCACTATATGGTAAACTCAGTGGAAGTAGAGTTATTCACAATAGCCTTAATCCACGGTCCACGCATATCAGATGCATGCACAGAACAAAACTTGTATTGGCTGCATGTACACAGTATGAACATGCATGGGAGTATGGGGAAAGTTCCCCACTTCCTGACTCCATGGAGACTAGGAGAGGGAGAAGAGAGGCTGCCTTAGTTGTTGTGGTGGTGGCGTGATTGGATGGCAGGAGATTTTTCCCAGCCCCCCCGCCCCCCGTGTGCACACACAATTCAAGTTCTGTTCTACATGTGTGCTTGAGGTGTGTGCCTGGACCTTGGATCAGGATAAACCATTTAATCAACCTATTACAATCCTTGGGACTCCTAAGGTCTTCTAAAAACAATGGGGATGGATGGATGACAGTCAGTAACTAAATATTATACAAATTAAATGTTGCCATGTACTATAGCTTGTATAAATAATATAGAGTTTTTCTCAAGATTTTTCTAATTCACACAGTTTATAACACTCTAGTTATTTTGTGGCATTATGCTATCATAGTAGGGCTGAACAAGCAGCAAAATGTTTTACTTACAAAAGAAATTCACCATATCAGGAACTGGGATTGATTTCTCTATATTGATGTGATTTCTTGATTTTCGCAATACTGTGAAATACAGTCCTGATTTACCAACATTCTGCTTACTGGATACTGTTAATTTACTGCTTACACCTTGCCAAAGGTGCCATTTTACTTTCAGGTTTGTTGTTTCCACATTTCTGAGCCAACCACTGTGCAAAAATCCCTCCTTTTAACCTCCCTCCAGTGCCCCTTAACCTTCACTGCAGTGCCTCCATTGAGAATTGTTCTATATTTTCCCCTTTGCTTTCAACAATCTACAAGTGCATACCAGATTCCTTTTCAAATCTGAAATCCAGCTGCAGTTTGGTCAAAACAAAGGGAACAACACAGTAAAACCGTTCTGTTCAACAGTTCAAAACTGCAGTCAGGCATTGGGGGGGAGGTTAAAGGGTGGGCAATTTGCACAGTGATTGGCTCAAAAATGCAGAAACAGCGAACTCAGAAGTAAAATGGTATCCTTGGCAATGCGGTCCATGGTAAATGGTAAACGGAAAGTCAGTAAATGGGATCCCAGTAAGCAAATTATTGGTAAATCGAACATCGAAATCTCAATCAAACCATTTTTTAGTACCAAGAAGTTCTTGATTCGACTAAGATCATATCGAGAACTGGGATTTCAATGAGATCTCCTGTTTCTGCAAAATCCCGATTCAGCCCTATACATTAGGTATGCAATACACTCCTAATGCTGCAACTGTTACTGCATGTGTGGACTGGGAAGTATATATTTTCAATAACACCAATTACCTATTAATTTCTACATGTCTGACAATAGAGATATCTTTTCCTAGAATTTATTAAATGGCAAAAAAACAAAAGCCGCTTAGAGCCAACAACCAATTCACTCCTTGCAAAACAAATGTAATATATTCCAGTTTAAACACCTAAGTGCTTACGATAATTTGCATTGAATGTGTTTCCCATAATCTTTATTTAAATGCCTCCTCCCAAATGTATCTCATATAAAAGATTTGCCTGGTGTATGCGCATATTTGACAGGAAGAAAGGAGAATAGAGTGACGTTAAAGCTAGTGCCTTATTCATAGCTCTTCAGAACATGCTAAATTTTAATTCTAAGCTACTATTTAAGTGCTTTTCTGTATTGGGGCTAAAATTTGACCTTCCACGCAACACTATATTCTGCTTTAATCGTGCTAAATATTCTGTACATATTCTAAAACTCTTTGCAGGCACATAGTAATGTATTAAGCATATTAGAGTATCAATATTTCATTGCACTAATGAGAAATATGGGGCTGCCCCACAGCAAATGATAAGTGACAGATCATTAATCAATAATTCATTTATTGTATTTTCAGATGTTATATTTCTCCAGAACAGGTACCTTTATTTGCTTAAGGATTGTCCAGCAAGGTGTTGAGAACTGTAGCTCTGATCCTTGAAAATGCTTAACTAGTTTATTTATTTATCTGAAAAACTTATTACCCCACCCCTCCTACCAAAGGCAGCCAGGGGCAGCTTACAATATAAAATATAAAATATATGCTATATCAAATACATAATAAAATAATAAAATAAAACAACAACAAAAAAGGGGCAGCTATATGGCTAATTTGAAATGAGTGGGACTTTTCATGTAACTTCAATTAGTTACATTTTCTTGTGTGTGTCGCAGTATCAGGATTAGAAACTGTACTTCATATAGGGGTGTACACCAGGGACTCATTACTGAATTTGTAATTTCTTTATTTTGTTATTATGTAGATTTGGATTTTGTGATTTCATTACATATACATTTGTTATCATTACTGAACTTTGTTTTTTCCCACCATATTTGTATTTTCCCACATATTTGTAAATGTCCTTAAATCTCTTTCAAGTGTTGCTTCTGTTTAAATATAGAGGTTTTCCTAGATGCATATTTTTGGAGCATTTGTACAGAAAGTGAAGAAAACAGGAGGAGGCGGGCAGAGCAGAGGAGGAGCAGGTACCAGAGGCACTGGCACTAGCACAGGCTGTCATTGGCACCCCAAAATCTATGGGGATATATTGA
Organism: Sphenodon punctatus; assembly: GCA_003113815.1. Lineage (NCBI taxonomy): Eukaryota > Metazoa > Chordata > Lepidosauria > Sphenodontia > Sphenodontidae > Sphenodon > Sphenodon punctatus. The sequence continues at coordinate 248,911 of QEPC01004955.1, forward strand.
GTAGGTGCAGAGTTATGCTTTTCTGAACACTTACAGTGAGACTGAAGACTACAGCACAGTCAGTCATATACACACACAGAGCACTAAGTCAGCCTATGAGCCACACAAGATCTAGCAATGGTGGGGGCTGTGCAGCTTGGGAGAAGCTAATATTTTCTCCCCACTGCCCACCCCCAAGAATCCCTGATTGCAGTTATGCAGTTATTGGGTATTGGCAAGTTGGAAGCCTGGGAAGTATCTCCATAGAATAAGCCTATACCAGAGATTCTCTTGTTTGTCACAGTGGTACAAGATGGGTTCATTCAGGATACCAGTTGACCAGCAGAAATGTCAATCATGTATCCTCATTCTGTTCTCTGACCACCCTAAGGCCCCCTGCTTGTTACTAGGAAGTTGGAAGCAACTGCTTAGGAAAGAGCTAATAAGAGATTCTCTTATGTCCTCTGTCACAGTACTGCAGGGTGTGTTTGGGATGTCAGTTAGCCAGCCTGGATGTGTCAATCATGTCTTTTGATTGCTTGGATTCTTCCCCCTCCCATCTATTCTTGCTTCCTGAAGTCCCTATTATTTCCTGAAATTTTAGTTTTTGTCACAAAGTTTTCAGGACTTGTATTTGCACAATGTCTGTTAAAATCACAAACTTTCAATTGCTTATAAGATTTGGTCCCTTTATCCAATATTTCTGAAATTTGACAGGGATGATTAATTTCATAGGAGGGTACAATGAGTTCAAATTTCATCTATATTAGATGGACAATAATGTTTCTACAGCTGGAAACGTGTGCACAAACCACAAAATATAAATTGCTCATAGAATTGGGATCTGTTATTAAATCTATGCAAACACTGTCACAGATAATCCCTTTTCTTATGGGTATACTGTGTCAAAAATACATCCAAATTGAATTGGCAGAAAGGGAGGTACATCCATAAATGCATTAAAAACAATAATGCTTATAAAATCTGGATCCTGCATCCAATCCTTCTGAAATTTGGTACGAATATTCCCTTGAGTGCGGGGTCCAATCTCTCCAAATGTATTAAAATTGGATGAAAAAGAAAAAACATTACAACCTTTTCGGGGGAAGGTTGCCTGACTGCCTTAAGGAGGCAGTGGTTTGGCTCCTTCTCAAGAAACCATCTCTTGACGTTGATTCCTCGGTGAGCAACCAACCTGTCTCTAATCTTTCATTTTTAGGGAAAGTTATTGAATGAATGGTGGCCCATCAGTTGCAGGCTCATCTAGACTTCATCCGTTTTTTGGATCCTTTGTAGTTTGTCTTTTATCCAGGCTATGGCACTGAGACTGAGCTTGTGGCCTTGGTTGACGATCTCCAAGTGGAGCTGGATAAGGGACATTCGACCATGCTGTTTCTACTTGACCTGTCAGTGGCTTTTGATACAGTGAATCATGAGGTGTTGGTAACTCACCTGAAGGACATTGCTGGGGTGGATGGGACCGTTTTTCAGAGGTTCTGCTCCTTCCTAACAGATAGATCTCAGGAGGTAGTTCTAGGGGACTGTACATCTTCCCCTAGGTGTTTTCCATGTGGGGTCCACAGGGTTCCAGTCTGTCCCCTCCCCCCTTGTTCAATGTATATACGCAGCTGCTGGGGTAGGTTGTGCGTTGATGGGGGGGGGGGGTCTGTTGTCATCATTATGCTGACAACACTCAGTTATACTTTTCATCTTTTCATCTTATCCAGGCCCTGTAGTCTTGGTGATCTCCTCGTGTTTGGCAGCTGTGGGGGGTTGGATGAGGTCTAGCCAAATGAAGATAATCCCAACAAGACAGAGATGATGCTCGTTAGTGGGGCCAGTGGTCTGGGATAGGTGGGGCCTCTCATCATAGACAGGGTCTGCCCAATGTTGGCAACTCAGATATGGGGCCTGGGGTGCTCCTGGATTCACAATTTTTCCTGGATTTCCAAGTGTCAGCGGTGGCCAAGAGCGCCTTTTGTCAACTACACCTGGTGAGATGGCTCTGTCCGTATATTTCTCAGACTCTGATCTCGCCACCATCATCCATGAATTTTCGCCTTGAGGGTGGGGTACTGTAATGCACTCTATGTGAAATTGCCCATGATGATGATCTGGAAGCTGCTGCTGCTGCTGCAGAATGTGGCCACTCATTTGCTTATTGGGATGGGCTGCCAGGAGCACATTACACTGGTGCTCCAAGCTCTGCACTGGCTGCCTGTCATCTTTCAGTGCCCAATTCAAGGTGCTGGTTTTGACCTATAAAGCCGTAAACGGCCTTGACCCTGGCTACTTAAAGGATCGCCTCACTTCCTGGACCCCTGTGTGGCTCCTGCAGTTCTCGGTGGGCACCCTTCTGGAGGTTCCATGGTATAGGCTGGAGGCGACTGACAGATGGGCATTCTTGGAGGCCACTCAAGTGCTGTGGAACTCACTCCTGGCCTCAGTCAGGATCTCATCACTTTCCGACATCAATGCAAGACATGGCTTGGTGGAGGGGATGGGTAGGGGGTGCTTTTTTGGGAGGGGCTTTCTTTTTTTGCACATTTTTGTGGTTCTTATTTACCTGTGTGTTTTAACTATTTTATATTATTATAACTGCATTATTATATTCTGTTTTTACTACTCCAAGCTCAGACCAATAGTTCATCTAGCCCAAGATCCTGTCTCCAACAGTGGCCAACTTCGGTTGCTTTAGAGATGTGCACAACAGGAAATAATCAAGTCCTCCATTTCCTGCTGTTCAATCATAGCCCCCACAGTCAGCGGTCCTTGACCAGATCTTAAGATTTGGACCTCCTCCATTAAAGGGGGGCAGGGTTTTTGGGGGTAGTGTAGGAGATGCAAATTTTTCTCCTTGCTCCCTTCCCACCTTTCCCCTGAGTGTGATGAGTGGGAAGGTAGAAAGAGTTTAAGGCGGTTTGAATGAGTCAGCTGTTTTCTGTCTGCAGTTTTCCCAGGCTAGCGGGGTCACACGGTCACTTTGGGCCAATCATGTTGGCCCTATCCCCCCACATTCAAGATGACTGCACAGTCATGTTTGAGCAGTATCTTTGTATGGCACCTGCCCTCCTTCCCTTAAGGCAAGGCATGGTTTCCAGGCTTGTGAAGGGGCTCTCCATGGTTCTGCTATGGGCTTTGGATAACCACCTTGCTAGGGGCTGGGAAGGAATTTACCCCACTTTGACATATTAGCCACCCCGGGTTGCCTGTGGCAAGAGGGGTGGAGTATAATTTTTTAAAATAAATAAATGGTCGGGGAGGTTTTTTCACCTTCCCTGTAGTGGTATGTTTAGGGGTCCTGGTAAGGATGTATTGGTTTCATTGTTGTAGATTTTTGGCAAATAGTTACTGGTTTAAATGTGTTGGGCTGAGGAGGGCTTGGGTAAGTACTAGGGTAAGGGAAGGCATTCATTTGACAGCAGTGAATGGGTTAGCAATGGCTTCAAGTTTGCCTGGCTGGGGTCCTTGATGCCTTGCCCCTGGGCAGGTAGGGGTTTGGCTCATTGGGCTGCCCAACTGATGAATGGAAACCTCCTCCAAACTGATGCCCCTTCCGGTCACATAACCTAGTGGGGTGAGTGACATGCCCATTGTGAGAGAGGCTAGATGGCAACCCTGCCAGAAACATAATCTGACGTATGTGTGAACTGACTAACCAGGATAGGAATTCTGAAGCAGGCACTGTTCCTGGGTTTAGACTTGCTTAATACATCAGATACCCCGGTGGGGGTGAGCTTTATGTAGTACTGGGATAGCTGAGGGGATTAAGAAAAGGAATGCCCATGTTGTGATTTATTTATTTGTTGCTAATAAACTACAGTCCCGTTTTAGTCCAAAAGATGTCTTGTGTCTTCATTGTGCCTACTCTCCACAAGAAAGCATAGTGAAGAAAGGATGCAGAGATGTGGCAAATATAGAAAAACATGAGGATTCTTTTTTGTAAAATGAGCACAATTCTTTACTACTGCTTTACTGGATGGAATTGGGCTCAGCATCAGAACAAACAAACTGCACATTTTGGGGAACTAGGGTTGTGTTTACTTATTTTTCTTTTAGCACCTGACAATTGAGGGGTTTTTTTTATCACCAGACAATGACTAGGTTTTATATATATATCAACTTAGAGGACAATACCTGAACCTATTTTTTCGTGTAAGAACAACTACATTTGATGTCACACCTTAGAACCTCTCTACCCTCAGTGTTCTTGGAACTGTCAGCTTGGCTTACAGCACACTACGGTTCAAAAACCAACTGAGTTACTGATGAAGGCGGAAGCCGAAACGTCTAGCTAGTAAATAAATACATCTCTGTTCACAGTCATTTTCTTCTCATTATTATATATATTATAGTGACTGTCAGCATCCCTTGGGGATCCAGAGCATCCTTGACTGTGGCACTGTTATGTTGCTTACCATATCAATGTGTGTGTGTGATATATATATCACACTATATAGAGATATAGATTACAAAAATATATATATATATAGATTACACAAGAACCCCAAGACAGGCAGACAGTTCTATATTTTAAACCTGGTTCAGGAGCATGAGAGAGAGCAGAGAGATCTGCTTATGAAGTTTTGGTGCAAGGAGGATAGATGTGTTATATTTTTGTAATATATATATATATATATATATATATATATATATTTGTAATCTCTCTCTCTCTCTCTCTCTCTCTCTCTATATATATATATATATATATATATATATATATATAAGTGATCACATGTAAACTATAGAGCTGCAGAATCATCTCTATTAGTAAAGGTGGGTAGGAGTTCCAATTCAAGTGCCTCTATTCACTTCCATTGGAGTTTTCGGGCTGTTTACTTTTGGGGTTGGGAAGTTTCTTTTGCTGTGGCTTTCTCTGTTTAGGAGCTTATTAGTTACCCAGTTTTGGTTAATAAATTGAAGGGATGGGTCCTGCACAGCCTTGCAGTCTAAACCGAGGATTGATGGAAGGGAAATGTAGACATCTGACTGTGGAAACCCAATTTTGCACTATGGGGTAGGGAGTTATGGTAGACATTTTGAGCTCAGAAGGCTTGGCATGCGGCTGCTTGCCTGGCCATGTGTCTGTGTAGCTGCTTGCTTCCCCTTCCTTCGGCAGCAGCCTGGAGGAAGTGTTGGGGGGAGGAACCGACGCCACCCCCCTCACCTGACCACCTGCCTGCCTGTCTGTTGGTATTCCTGTATGGCTGCTGCCAACACCCTCCACATCACCGCACACCCCCACAAGGACTCACAGCTACTAATGCTGCTACTGCTTCTCCTGCTGCTCCCCTTGCTTCTGCTGCCACCAGAGCTTTCCCACCATCAGTACCAGGGTAGTGCTACCACCACTGCATTTTTTAAGGGCCCTTGGTGCTGCATGTGTACACATAAGAGCTGGCGGCATGTTCCCTATCTGGTATTCAGGGACAACGTTTCCTAGCATGCCATATAGGGATCATGGCACCGGCTCTGATGTGCATGGCACTGCAGGTCCTCCAAATAATGCAGCAGCAGCAGCAGCGCTACCCTGGCGTGTGCGGTGGGAGCTATGAAATTCATAGTGTCAGCTGCAGGAGAACCCCAGGCAGCATGGGTAAGTGAAGGGCGGTGGGAATTGAATCTACAAAACTGAGTGAGCACGAAGGAGGAGGAGTGGAGGCGCTCTCTCTCTCTCTCTCTCTCTCTCTCTCTCTCTGTTTGTGTGTGTGTGTGCTGGGAGGGAGGAGGGGTAGTGAGTGACTGTGTGTGTGTCGTGTAATTTTTTAAAATAAATAAATGGTCGGGGAGGTTTTTTCACCTTCCCTGTAGTGGTATGTTTAGGGGTCCTGGTAAGGATGTATTGGTTTCATTGTTGTAGATTTTTGGCAAATAGTTACTGGTTTAAATGTGTTGGGCTGAGGAGGGCTTGGGTAAGTACTAGGGTAAGGGAAGGCATTCATTTGACAGCAGTGAATGGGTTAGCAATGGCTTCAAGTTTGCCTGGCTGGGGTCCTTGATGCCTTGCCCCTGGGCAGGTAGGGGTTTGGCTCATTGGGCTGCCCAACTGATGAATGGAAACCTCCTCCAAACTGATGCCCCTTCCGGTCACATAACCTAGTGGGGTGAGTGACATGCCCATTGTGAGAGAGGCTAGATGGCAACCCTGCCAGAAACATAATCTGACGTATGTGTGAACTGACTAACCAGGATAGGAATTCTGAAGCAGGCACTGTTCCTGGGTTTAGACTTGCTTAATACATCAGATACCCCGGTGGGGGTGAGCTTTATGTAGTACTGGGATAGCTGAGGGGATTAAGAAAAGGAATGCCCATGTTGTGATTTATTTATTTGTTGCTAATAAACTACAGTCCCGTTTTAGTCCAAAAGATGTCTTGTGTCTTCATTGTGCCTACTCTCCACAAGAAAGCATAGTGAAGAAAGGATGCAGAGATGTGGCAAATATAGAAAAACATGAGGATTCTTTTTTGTAAAATGAGCACAATTCTTTACTACTGCTTTACTGGATGGAATTGGGCTCAGCATCAGAACAAACAAACTGCACATTTTGGGGAACTAGGGTTGTGTTTACTTATTTTTCTTTTAGCACCTGACAATTGAGGGGTTTTTTTTATCACCAGACAATGACTAGGTTTTATATATATATCAACTTAGAGGACAATACCTGAACCTATTTTTTCGTGTAAGAACAACTACATTTGATGTCACACCTTAGAACCTCTCTACCCTCAGTGTTCTTGGAACTGTCAGCTTGGCTTACAGCACACTACGGTTCAAAAACCAACTGAGTTACTGATGAAGGCGGAAGCCGAAACGTCTAGCTAGTAAATAAATACATCTCTGTTCACAGTCATTTTCTTCTCATTATTATATATATTATAGTGACTGTCAGCATCCCTTGGGGATCCAGAGCATCCTTGACTATGGCACTGTTATGTTGCTTACCATATCAATGTGTGTGTGTGATATATATATCACACTATATATAGATATAGATTACAAAAATATATATATATATAGATTACACAAGAACCCCAAGACAGGCAGACAGTTCTATATTTTAAACCTGGTTCAGGAGCATGAGAGAGAGCAGAGAGATCTGCTTATGAAGTTTTGGTGCAAGGAGGATAGATGTGTTATATTTTTGTAATATATATATATATATATATATATATATATATATTTGTAATCTCTCTCTCTCTCTCTCTCTCTCTCTCTATATATATATATATATATATATATATATATATATAAGTGATCACATGTAAACTATAGAGCTGCAGAATCATCTCTATTAGTAAAGGTGGGTAGGAGTTCCAATTCAAGTGCCTCTATTCACTTCCATTGGAGTTTTCGGGCTGTTTACTTTTGGGGTTGGGAAGTTTCTTTTGCTGTGGCTTTCTCTGTTTAGGAGCTTATTAGTTACCCAGTTTTGGTTAATAAATTGAAGGGATGGGTCCTGCACAGCCTTGCAGTCTAAACCGAGGATTGATGGAAGGGAAATGTAGACATCTGACTGTGGAAACCCAATTTTGCACTATGGGGTAGGGAGTTATGGTAGACATTTTGAGCTCAGAAGGCTTGGCATGCGGCTGCTTGCCTGGCCATGTGTCTGTGTAGCTGCTTGCTTCCCCTTCCTTCGGCAGCAGCCTGGAGGAAGTGTTGGGGGGAGGAACCGACGCCACCCCCCCCACCTGACCACCTGCCTGCCTGTCTGTTGGTATTCCTGTATGGCTGCTGCCAACACCCTCCACATCACCGCACACCCCCACAAGGACTCACAGCTACTAATGCTGCTACTGCTTCTCCTGCTGCTCCCCTTGCTTCTGCTGCCACCAGAGCTTTCCCACCATCAGTACCAGGGTAGTGCTACCACCACTGCATTTTTTAAGGGCCCTTGGTGCTGCATGTGTACACATAAGAGCTGGCGGCATGTTCCCTATCTGGTATTCAGGGACAACGTTTCCTAGCATGCCATATAGGGATCATGGCACCGGCTCTGATGTGCATGGCACTGCAGGTCCTCCAAATAATGCAGCAGCAGCAGCAGCGCTACCCTGGCGTGTGCGGTGGGAGCTATGAAATTCATAGTGTCAGCTGCAGGAGAACCCCAGGCAGCATGGGTAAGTGAAGGGCGGTGGGAATTGAATCTACAAAACTGAGTGAGCACGAAGGAGGAGGAGTGGAGGCGCTCTCTCTCTCTCTCTCTCTCTCTCTCTCTCTCTCTGTTTGTGTGTGTGTGTGCTGGGAGGGAGGAGGGGTAGTGAGTGACTGTGTGTGTGTCATGGGGAGGGGAGAAGAGGGGGATTGTGATTGACTCTGTGTGTGTGTGTGTGTGTGTGTGTGTGTGTGTGTGTGTGTGCCCAGAACAGTGGACTATACCAGGTGGCTGAATGTAACCAGAAGTGCTATGTGATGTTGGCCATATGTCTGTGTGACTGCTTGCTCATCCGGCCATCGGCAGAGACCTGGGCATGGGGGTTGGGGGGAGAAAGATACACCGCACCCCCACCTGACCACCCACCTGCCTGCCTGTTAGCATTCCTGTCTGACTGCCCTTTACATAGATGAACCACAGCAACAGTTAAATAACAAGTAGCTATAATAAATCATTTTGGGGCAAACTTTTAAACTTGCCTTAATGGACCTGTGATGCAGCTGAGAAGGAGTTGGTTGTGAGTGGAATCTAGGTGATTCACTCCAGCCAATTTACTGCTCAAGATTATGAATCAGTTTTTCTGTTGCTATTGTTTCACTATTCAGAGCGCTCCCTTTCATTAGTGCAATGCACTTTGGGAAGGGTGATTACTGTGCAAATCTGAAGTAATCTTTTAAACAAGAACCCCAAGACAGGCAGACAGTTCTATATTTTAAACCTGGATCAGGCACATGAGAGAGAGCAGAGAGATCTGCTTATGAAGTTTTGGTGCAAGGAGGATAGATGTGTTATATTTTTGTAATCTACTTATGCAGCTAGGATTTCACTGCCCTGGGTTTGTTTAAAAAGAATCTAATATCCTTTGTCCTCTGAGAACCTAGTGTTGTTTGTGATAATCCCTCTTTTATTGTTGTAAGTATTTTCTTTGCTGCACACAGTTGTTTGTCTTTCTGACAATCCATAAATATTAAATACAGGACTATTATTTTAACATTATTATCTGGTTTGGCTGAAGGACTCAGATAAAACCTGGCTCCTTATCCAGTTCCAGAGAGATAAGCTGGAATCAGACTAATGGGCAATGATCAAGCCGAGGGATGGGGTTTTTATCCACCAGCTTCTTACAGGAAATTCTTGAGTGACTGGGAGCAATAAAGTATGAGGGAACTGTGCCCTGGAAAGCTCCCCACCAGTGGAGACACCAGACATTTAGTTCCAGATTCAGAGGTAGAGACAATTATTTACTTTGGCCATAATCCTCCTCCTCTTGCTACACAAGTCAGCAGAGAGAAAACTCAAACTAGATTCTATGTGAACAGCACTGAAGCGAGAGCTGGATTTCCTCTGCCATCACTCCTCCCTCCCTCCTTTTCTCCCTCTCCCTTTTGGTTCAGCCTCTACAGCCAGGACACCTTTCTTCCTCCTCCTCTTCCCTCAGGTTAGCTGCGCTGGGGCTGGGCAGAGGGATTCACTCCAGGCATCTAGGAGGCGAGTGGGCAGGGGAGGGAGTCCCCAGCACTAGTGAGATGGAGTCAGGCTACCTGCATAAATTTATGGAGATCAGTTGTATTCAGTATAGGTTTAATCCATGCAAAACACTGAGTACGTTAACATAGGAATAATGTCACCAAAACTTATATAAGTTTAAAAATGTAACTTGTATTGTTTCAAAATATAATGTAATGGTGTGGATGAGGGGAATGCTGTGGACATCTAAAGTTTATGAAGATGTGAATAAAACACACACATATGTTACTCCCCTTTCCTTCCCCTCCCACATTCAGTCACTCCCCCCTCCTTCCCTGCCCACATTCAGTCACTCCTCCTGCTCCAGCCCTCCCCCCCTCCTACCCCAACCACCACCACCCCACACACAATCATATGTAGCAGGCTTCAGCCCTTTCTTTCTGACTCTGTTCTGGCCAGTCATCCATGCTTTCATCACCTCAAGGCTAGATTACAGCAATGCACTAAATGTGGGACTGCCCTTGATGACAGCTCCCTGAAGTAACCAGGGCAGGGTTCTTGTGCAGAGCAGAACTTCTTTAAAAAATGCTAAATAGCAGAATTCTATTTTCCAGCATTCATGTTAGGTGTAAATTCTGGTGCTGTGAAAGGGACACAGTGCAGGTATGCAGGAGTCTCTAGCAACTGCCATTACTTGCCCAAACCAATGATATTATCTAACAAAAAACTTATTGGTTTACAACAAATAGTTAAGACGGGTTCTTACTACTCAACCAAAGGGTATTTTCAGACTGGCCCCATCACGGAATCACCTATTGATCTCCCACGGGGATCAAAATGGCATGGCCAACAGACGTGCCGGCTGATCCCAGCAAGGAATTGGGGTAGGGGCAGGGCTGTGCAGCTCATTGTGCAGCCACATAGCCCCACCCCCATGCTCCCTAGGCCGGCCGCCCTCTGTGAGATGGGCGGGTGCCCACAGCGCCCATCCGCCCATCCCCCGAGACATTCACCACAGCCCAGAATCAGCGGCTGGCACGGCCGCTGATTCCAGGCCGTGGTCAGGGGACAGACATTACGATCCCATGCTCAACCATGGTGAATTCCCCGTGGTTGAATGTGGGAATGTCACGTCTGTTGGCCCAAACGTGAGCTTCCCGCCGGGTGTTCACCCCCGTGAATCACGGGCAGGAATCTCTTTGACCACGCAAATGGCGATGGTCCTGACAGGACCACCATTTGTGTTGTCAAAGAGATTCCCGCCCATGATTCACAGAGGTGAAAATCTGGCGGGAATCTCTTGTCAGGCCAACAGATGTTATGGTCCCTTGATCACCATGTGGGCATTCACCATGGTTGAACATGGGATCATAACGTCTGAAAATACCCAAACCCCCCCAAACCAAGGAAATTAACATTTCCTAATCCCAGCAAACAGAAGGGGGAAAAAACCCACAAATCAACAACCACACATCTCCAAAACTCCAGCCAAACCTACCTTGACGACTATGCAATGCAAAAGTAAAAAACTGCTAAATGTTTCAATAAATTTCTTTATTACAGGTTGCTGTGAAATTAAAACAACATTCTTTACCCATGTGTTGAGTTGCTTTACTTAGTGACAGAAAACAAACTAAAACCACTGAGGGCAAAATATTTTAAATACTTAGAAAATAGCATCCTATTGCATTATCCCACAAACAAAACAGCTCAAGTAGAAAGAAACTTCATATCAGCATTTCACAACTACCTTGCACATGCCTACAGTGAAACACACAGGGACATACAACCAACAAATAGAGCATAGGGAACATGGTTCTGACCTCACCCCACTTGCACCATGGGCAAAGCTCATCACTGAAATTATGTGAGTGGGAAGCGCTATGGGGGTCGAGACATGGTGACTCTACAGTGCTATGAGGGTGTAGACAAGATGACTGTAGGATGTGTGGGTGGAAAGAAACCAGTAACAGCACATGTATGTATACTGAAAAGAAATGAAAGGGGTTCAGCTGCTTTTCTACACCCTGGTGAAGCAGGTCCCTTTCAATTTCCAGGATCAAGTGGAAATACTACTGTGTTTGAGAGGGTGGGGAATTACTCCTCTTTCTATTTCTAGTAATGACTCTTTTGTTCAATCAAATAGACCTTTTATTCAATGATAGCAACACAATTTAACATACCAATTATAAATGAAGTACTTGCACTTTTAACATATAATCCCTCACCTACTCTGACTACTTCAAATACATACAAGGCATATATTCTTACGTGATCAGAGGTCCACGGTCTGGTCCCAGAAGGAGGGCAGGCAGGGGTCCCAATGAAGTAGAGAGAGAGAGAGAGCCTAGCTGTAAGGCACGCTGTAGGACTTCCTAGGGAGAAGTCCCAAAGAGAACCAATCATCGAGCCTGCCGGTGCCCTGATAACGGCTAGCGGACAAGTATTGTGAAAGGCAGAGAACTGACCCAGAGGCTGCCCTTATATACAGGTTTTCCTTATTACTTATCCATGTCAAGGGGCTGTGCCCTATACTCCAGAATGTCTCCCCTTATTGCTTATTCATCATTGGGGTCATTCTGCTTAGTCATTGGTGTGGGGGTTTGCCCTGACCGATAGGGTCTGGTCCACCCCTCCCTCCAGAGGGAGTGGGGCTGACTCTTTGGCCCTGGGTCACCCACACCCTTCTTAGAGGCATCTGGTTGTCTGATAAGGCCATCTTCCTCTCACTCGTACAGTTTAACTCTGTTATCAGTTTCTGACCTTCCTTTTGTCCCTCAATGTTCCTTTGAGTTATAAACTATTCAGTTTTGTTTTGGGAACACGGGGTTTCTGCTTTCTCTCTCAGACATCATTTGCTTCCTCTGACCAATTTGACCATCTTTCCTAACACTTTCTGTTCTTTTAAAACAATAAAATAATACATGTACTAAATAATGTCTTACCTAATTTCTAACATTCTACATACTCTTAAATAAGAGCCACAATGGCCTACACAAAAGTTTCATTCAGAGTGTTACATACTTATAAATCCAGTATATACTTTTAGTTACATTTCAACAAAGAGCGAGTTAGAATAACATTCAATGTCTGTTCTGGCACATTTGTGTCAGACGAAGCACTTCTGATTTGGTTATATTGTAGCAAGGAAACTAGTTTCTCTGTTAAGGCCCATGCCATATCATAACAATATCATGCAAAATGGGCAGCATCCTGATTGGTACAACTGCCCCCCTCCCCCCCACAAAAAAACCAAATAAGGTTATGAGCTTGAGTTTAGGAAAACAAAGAGAACTTAAGACTGCATAATTATTAAGGTGGGTTTGGCTGGAGTTTTGGCGATGTGGGGTTGTTGCTTGAGTTTCTTTTTTTTTTGGTTGCTGGACCTAGGATATATTAATTTGCTTGGTATGGAGTGTTTGTTTGAGCAGTAAAAATGTGCCTTAACTATTTGTTGTAAACCAGTAGGTTGTTTTGGTACAGTAGTAGATCAGAGGCTCCCAAGCTACAGTTTGAGACCCTAAATTGGGTCATGTCATTTTCAGATGGGATCATAATCCCAATGGATATTTACTGTACTTTGCATGTCATTGCTGCTGTCTGGGATTGTGGGATTATTTTTTAATCTCAGAATGGGATTAGATTGCACAGGTCAAAGTTTGGGAACCACTATTAGATATTGGAAGAACCACAAACATTGGCCTGAATTCCGGAATTTAGAATTAGGAATATAGGAAAAGGAGAAAAATATGCATAAAACTTCAAAAATTATTATTATTATTAACAAACATTTATATAGCGCCAGCAGTGTACATGGCACTTTACAAAGTAATAAAATAGACATGGTCCCTGCCCCTAGGGCTTACAATCTGAGCGACAGGAGCTGGGGGAGAGACATAGGAAGGGGAACAGAGGGAGAGACAAGGGGTCTAACATTCATGAAGATGCGAGGTCTCAAGTGCACGTACTTGGCTTGGTTACGATGAGAATGACAGCAGGCAGGTCCATGTGGCAAGGATAAGGGTAAACAGATCGTAGGTATAGGAATAGTGGCTCAGCAGGATAAAGAGTCAGACAGAGCAGAGCGAAAGAGGTGAGTTTTAAGGAGAGATTTGAAGGTATGAAGGGAGGGGGCAAGGCGGATGTGGACAGGGAGGGAGTTCCAGGCATGGGGGGCAGCAAGTGAGAAGGGACGAAGGCGCTTAGGGGAGCAGGGAAGGCGTGGAAGGGTGAGAGAAGGGACAGAGGAGGAGCGAAGTGCACGGGCTGGAGTATGGAGGGCGATAAGTGCAGAGAGGTAGGGGGGAGCAAGGTTGTGAAGAGCTTTATAGGTGAAGACTAGGAGCTTGTGCAGGATTCGTTCAGGAAGGGGAAGCCAGTGAAGCGAAGAGAGGAGGGGCTGCACATGGTCGAAGCGACTGGCGAGGTAGATGACCCTGGCAGCAGAGTTTTGGACAGAGATGAGGGGAGAAAGGTGAGACCGGGGAAGGCCAGTGAGAAGGAGGTTACAGTAATCGAGGCGAGAGATGACCAGAGCATGAACAAGAGTTTTGGCAGACGAGACAGAGAGAAAAGGGCGAATCTTAGCAATGTTATGGAGGGAGAAGCGACAGGATTTAGCAACAGAGTCAATGTAGGGTTTAAAAGAAAGGGGTGAGTCAAAGATGAAGCCTAGGCTACGGGCTTGGGGGACAGGCAGGATGGTGACTCCATCAATAGTTATTGACAGTGAGGAAGGAGAGGAAGGATGAGGGGGGAAGATAAGGAGTTCAGTTTTAGCCAAAAATCAACTCATACATGTTAGCTTTATTTATGCAAATCAATTTCAACACTTTCAGGATTGGGGCCATGGCCATCACATATAATAGTATTGTGTAGAAGTTCCTAACCCTATCATATTAATCCTTAGGGCATTTGGTTTTTCTATTACAATAAAACAGAACAATATTTGTTGCTAATTTGAGGCACTGTGTATGTAACACAAATATATAATATTTAGAAGTCCCATAATCCATGGTTACTTTTGTTTTATTAATGTTGATTGCAAATGCAAGATGTGCAATAAAAAAAAAATCCCTTAAAACATCGAAAACCTGGGTTACATTTTTACAGAAGGTGTCCCTAATTCCCTATTAACTGATATGAATGTAATATTCTCTCATGCTGCCATTTCAAAAAGTTATACATTAACTTAGGACCATTACATTGTTGAGCATACTGAGCAATGTCAAACATAGGCTTGTGTTGTCTGTCATTATGCAAAAGTCAGTGTTACTTTCCTCTGTTATTTAATGGAAAATCAGAAGGTGTTTTCTGGGACTGTGGATATAGTCAGACATACAATACACTTTCTACTAAATGCAGATTGCAGGGCCGATCCCAAGGCCACCTTCCCCATGCACCCTCACCCCCCTTCACCCCCCTCCCTCACCAAAGGCTTTGCAGAACAGCCAGGTCGTGCACTGTTGTCAAAATGAGGCAAGGTCCTGAGCCACCCGGGCCTCCACCAGAAGGGAGTTCCACAGTCTGAGCACCACCACCAAGAATGCCCTCTCCATTGTAGCCCCCTGTGCCACCCAAAGAACACCAAGAAGGGGGGCTCCGGAGGACTACAGGGGTCGATTCATGACACGTAGAGTGAAGTGATCACTCAGATAGGAGGGGTTCAGACCGTATAGGGCTTTATAGGCATTTGGGTGTAACATTTGAGGTCTGTTGTAAATATTGAAGGTCTACCTTCCACCAGACAAGAAGTGGGACAGCATGTATCTAAACATATATCAGTGATTATTTGCAAATAGCAGCTATGTGCCGTCTGTGACCATGAGATCACAAACTCATAAAGAAAAGCACATTTGCACATACAGACATAATGGACGGATGTGAGTTTAAGCTAAAATGATTGGCTAGTGTTACATCTGCTGCCTCCTTCCCCATTCCGGTAAAGCCTTAACTAAGACTTCAAAAAATGATAGGTGAATGGGTATTGATGATGATGTGGTGTTTAAAAGAGAAATCTGTAACAAAAGCTACAACACAATGAAAGGACCTCATACAAACTAAGGTAGAGAGTAGGGGTGGGACACCGGGGAGAATAATGGATACTGGATGTACCGGTATTGGATCTCCCTGGTACCGGATTTACCGATATCGGCATACCGGATTTTTAACATTGGCCGCAGTACCTGGTTTTTTACATTGCGGCTATTGACTTCAATAGCCGTAATGTAAAAAATCCAGTATCATGGCCAATGTTAAAAATCCAGTATGCCGGTACAGGTAAATATCGGACTTATCGGATTAAGCCAATACACCTAAATACCGACAATATCAGATCTCGGGGGAACAAGAATTCTCACCCCTAGCAGAGAGTGTTATGATCAGGAAGGAGATTGCCATAGATGGCATTATTACTATGTTAGTAATAATAACCCCTGTGTGATTATAACTATTATTATGTTTTACTTTTGTGGGTGTTATTTTACTTCGGATGTTTTTGTTTTTTTAATAACACAAGCCTCACTAAAATGTTTAAATGTATTTTAACAATATGGCCATTCATACAAAATTACAGTGCAGAGGAAGATTAAACACCTTCTCTTTTACCTGTAAAAAATGTATGCCATTTTCCCTTTCTATTCAGGGAGAGACACGGTAGGAGAGACCTTTTTGAATGCATTACTTTTGTATGTCACCTGCCAACAGTTTGGGAAATCAGATGTGGTAACCATTTTGCAATTACACTTTTTTCATTAGCTGTATTGTGCTGTGCATTACCTTATGCTTTAGAGCACAGTAGCATTTCTGTGTGGCAGGTATGGTGCTTGCTATTGATAACTGTCAGGTTAATTGGTTAGGAGAGCCAGGAGTTCTACTAGCCAACACTAACACTAGAAAATAATTGATGCATGGCAGGGGTCCTTTGTGAGGCCAAGTATTTTAATGGATTCCAGCATCGGAAGTGAGAAATCTTAAGGAGGGCATAAAACAAATGAACAGTTGATACAAATCAGAAGAAAGCGTTGTTTAGCAAAGGTAGAATTACATCAAAAAGAATGTGGTAAATAAATTAAAGGTCAGAAGGAAGTACTATATTAAAAGCAGGCAAGAAAATTAGGCAAATGTGTTTTTAGAATATTCCTATGTCAGGATAATCTAAACCCCAAAGAGTCAAAGAAAACAACTGCTTTATTTCACAGAATAGAAAATGACATTAAAATATTTGAGCTAAATAAGTGTAAGACTGCACCAGTTTCTCATCCAGGCCTGTTGGTGTTAAGTAGAGCTGAAACGTGGTTCTCAGAAAACTTTGATATCCACCAGGGATTCCAGTCCTTAGTTCTGAAATTCCGAAGTCCAAAGTTCCAAGTACCAAGACCAGTCTCTGGAAAACTTCTGAAAACTTCTGAGGCCTTCACTGAGTGCTGGCGACATTGTGCACATGATTGGAGTGATCCAGACGGTTGACCCCTAGGTACTCTTAGCTAGGAAATAAAACTTAGTGCCATATTTGGTAGGAGGAAGGTATGGGAGGAGACAGTTGAGTGATGGAGAATCCAGAGGGTAAGTTTTGATTGGCTGGCAGGGGCAAAATAAGAGTGGCTTTACAGCCATTTTCCATTCTCTATTGAATTTGGCTGTGTGCGCTACCCTGCTGATCTGTAAGAATTGGCTTGATGGGGGGAGCGGTGCCTGGCATGGCATGGCATGGCATGGCATGGCATGGCCTGTTGAGAGGGGCAATGCTGGTGGATTGGGGTTAAATGTTTCCACCGTGGCATGATTTTTTAAAACAAATAAGTAGGTGCCACAATGCTTCTAACTGCTGCTTAGCACCATGGAGGCCAGAGGGATCTCTACCTTGCTTCACTTCCCCTGGCCTGGGCTGTCCAAGTTACCAGTGCCACACCAATGTTATGCCTTTTTAAAAAAATAAGTGTATGACACAGCTGCTTGCTGCTTGCACAGCTTGGCACCATGGTGGCCAGAGGGATTTGCCTAGCTCCATTTCTCCTGGCCTGGGATGTCCATATACTATGGGCAATGCCAGGGGTTGCCATCAGTGCCAAATATACTTAGAGTTTGGGTCTTCTGATGTTTGCACTGCCTTTTGGAAAGTTGACAGCGCTCTAAATGCCAGAGAGGGATCACTTTTGCTGTGGCTTTTGTGGGCACTGTGACTGTACTTTGCCTGTGGGTTCAATTTTGCCATGATGTGACCGACCAGACACTGGGGCACAGGGGAGATATATACTTTCTTTCTAGTTAAAATAATATGGTGTGTGGGGAGGGGGCTTGCCTTGCATAGGTGGGCACAGGTCAGGAACAATTGTGTGCTTTCTGTGTGTGGGGGTGAATGTCTGGTTTCTTTCTTGTGGGTGTTGTTGTTATGGCTGCTGAGCTGTTATTTTTTTATTTCTGCCATCAGTTGCACTTTTGTGGGTTTGTCTTCTTGAACGATTGTCCCACTTTAATAACCTGCTTTTCTGGACACTGCTTGGTTGGCATAATGTTTTTAAAGTGGGTGCACTGCTGAAGGTGGGCCATGCTGTGGGTACTGCTGGCTTTTTTTGGCTTTCTGCCTGCAGTTGCACTGTTTAGGTTTTTCTTCTTGAGTGATTGTCTCACTCTTGCTAGCCTGCTTTTCTTGGCACAGCTTGGCATACAGATTTTAAAGTGGGTGTACTTTAAAATCATTAAAGGAAAGAGGCCCGATGTTCCATGTTCTGGAGATTTCCCTTGTCCAGAGTTCCAAGGTCCAAATTACAGGTCCTCAGAAAAAGTTCTGAGGTTGGGCTGAGTACACGGACCGGGGACTCGGAACTTCAGAACTCAAGCTGAGTACTCAGATGGCCTATTCAGTGAAGCCCTAGTGTTAAAGTGAATACTTTGGCTCTGAGGTACCAGGGGGAGATATCTGTCCTAGGGGTGGGTTATTTATTTATTTATTTATTTATGTGTTCCATTTCTACCCCACCCCTCTTGCTAAAGCGACTCAGAGCAGCTTGCAATCATACAAACAATTACAATATAATATCAATAAATACAAGACATATATAAAATAGCAATAAAACTATAAAACTCTGGCTATAAAACTCTGACTTGTGTATTGACCTCCACCCCTCCAATCCCTCTAACCCATTCCACAGTCCCTTGCCAAATGCCTGGTGGAAGAGCCAGGTCTTACAGTTCCATCAGAAGGTGAGAAGGTTCAGGCTGAGGTGCATTAATGTTTTGCTTGATGGTGGGGCCAATCCCATATCCTGCAGATCCTGTGCGCAACTGCACACACACGCAGTCAAATGCAAACCGGGCAGACCTCCATTGTGGGCACATTGTTCACAGGATCCACAGAACATGGAATCAGTCCCACTGCCTGCTGTGAGAATGAGTCAGGTAAAACAAACAGTGGGCGTTTTTAGATACGAGACATTTCTCCTGCAATGTAAAAATATGGCCCAGGGAAATCCCCGTGTGGGGAATTTAGACACTCCTCACTGGACCGGAAGTCACTCAGGCTTCATTAGAAACAGTGGTTCCAGGAGACTCCCATATGTTTTGAGACACAGACTGATAAGACCTTGGCTATCAGGGACTTACTTTGTCCATGTCTCAAATCTTCTGGGAGTTACATGGTGCTGCTGTTTACAAGAGAACCCGGGCAGTTTCTGGTCTAGCAACAATCGTCTAAATCTCCCCCCGCCCCTGTGGGGTCTCCCCAAGCTGAATTATTAAACTGCAGAAGAAATGTCTCCCATCTAAAAATGCCCAGTGTATCAATTCAAACCAGGGGGTGTGAGGGAATGGGAACAACATGATTGACAGCTCTGTTAGCCAGCTGGGTTGCTAATATAAGCCATTACACAGCTCTTGACACACATAGAGAATTCTTGTGATAGGACTTTATTTGATGCTACCAGAACTTGGAGTAAACAACCAGGGGCACTGGGGGAAGGGCACTGTGAAAACCATAGGCTGCAATGCAGCTGCTTTGAGTGCTGCTAGCTTCAGAACATTTTGCAGATTCTATTCCTCTTCTGTTTCAAAATCAGTCGTATTATATACCCCCACACCCACTCATTTTTCACTCCAGACAGGGGTATAGGGAGAGCAGATTGGTATTTCTGCTGGTCAATTCAGTGCTGCCAGTGGTCAATTAGGCTACTGTTGGAGTAGCCAACCAGGGGCACTGGGGGAGAAGGAGGGGGGAGATGTCACTTTGAAACCCATAGGTAGGCTACACTGCAACTGCTTTGACTGCTTCTAGCTTCAGAGCATTTGGCAGAGATTCTATTCCTCCTCTGTTTCTAAATCAGACATATATACTCCCCTCCCAAACACACTCATTTTCCACTCCACAGCCTGCTGCTCTTCTGCCCACCTGCTGCCTGCCACATTCTCTCTCTCTCTTATGCCTACCAGTCACTTCTCTAAAAGATGGGGTCACTTAAGCACTAGAGCCACCAATGAGTTTTCTGCCTGTGGTTCTTGGAATAGTCATATCACATACACAATAATAAAATCTAAATAGAAAATCCATGGAATTTTGTGATTCTATAAACAGTATGGGGGACATCATGTTCCTTCTGCCCTGAAAGTTTTTTAATGCAAAAGTTTTATCTCAATGTTTGTATGGTGCAGAACTTTGGAGTATGTCATTGGGGAACCCTGAT
>QEPC01004955.1:270229-288763 GCA_003113815.1 Sphenodon punctatus
AGTCTTTTTTTAAACAAAAATCCAGGCTGGGCAGGGTGGGTGGGGGGTGTCCCCCCTTCCACCCGCGCAGCCTGGGAGGGGGAGGGGGAAGGAATTCATTGATTTCAATGGGGACACAGCGCCCCATTGAAATCAATGAAATAAATCCGGTACCGGCATACCGGATTTAATCCGGGAATCCGGTTTTTAGAGAACCGGTAACCGGTAAATCCGGTAGCCGGTAATGGGCCCAGGGTCCCACCTCTAGAGTAGACAACCTGTTAAAGGAGCTTGGAAGCAAAAGGGAGGAGCAAGACAGGATGGTAATTAAAAGGTTCAGAGGGATCTATGGTAGACTTTTGAGGATGGGGAGACATTGGCATGTTTAAAGGCATAGGAGAAAGAGCTGATATAGAGGGTAAGGCTGATGATATGCAGGAGGGGTGATGGTGGATGCAATGGAGGTCAGGAGGTGGGAAGGAATGGGGCCCAGGAGGCACGTGGAGGGGTTGGAGGAGGAGATCAGGGAGGAGAGATCCTTAAGGGAGGCAGAAGGGAAGGAGGACAGGAGAGATGGGGGGGAGAGAGAAGGGGGAAGTGGTAGGGGGAGAGAACTTGGAAATGATTTCCAGGCGGATCTTGTCAATAGAGGTGAAAAGGAGAGCAAGATCCTGAGTGGAGAGAGAAGAGGGAGGAGGAAGACAGAGGGGTTTGAGAAGGGAGTCAAAGGTGGAAAAGAGGTGGCAAGGGTCCTGGGAGCAGGACTCAATGTGTGAGGCATAGTACTGCCTAGCGAGGGAGATAGCAGAGTTGAGAGATGAGATGCAGAATCTGAAGTGGAGGAAGTCAGTGTGGTAGTGGGATTAGCGCCAGAGGTGTTCAGCAGCCTGGGTACAGGAGTGGAGATGTCAAATGGTGGGGGTGAGTCTAGTACGAGGGTTACAGGAACAAGACGGCGGGAGGAGAGGGGGGCAAGGGAGTCGAGGGTGGAGGCAAGAGAGGAGTTGAAGGTGGAGATGGTAGAGTCGGGGGAGGAGGAGGAGAAGACTGAGGGGAGAAGAGGAGAGAGGGAGGAGGCAAAGTCCTGGGGCACAATGGCCTGCAGATCGTGGAAGGAGTGGGGAGATGGGTAAGAGGAGGGGTAGCAGTGGGAGAGGTTGAAGGAGACAAGGAAATGATCAGAGATGGGATGGGGTTCGAATGAGAAATCAGAGACAGAACAGTTCCTAGAGAACACGAGATCAAGAGAGTGACCATCAGTGTGGGTGTGGGAGGTAGTCCATAGGTGGAGATTAAAGGAAGAGGCTAAGGAGAGGAAGCGGGAGATGCAAGACTGAGAGGGTGCATCAACATAAATATTGAAGTCACCAAGGATGAGTGTGGGGATGTCATCAGACAGGAACAGGGTGAGCCAGGACTTGAACTCGGAGAGAAAGGAGGAGAGGGAGTCGGGGGGTTGTAGATGACAGGAACACGGAGGTGGAGAGGGGAGTAGAGGCTTATGGAGTGAGCCTCAAAGGAGGGAAAGGAGAGAGAGGGGGAGCGGGGAGGGGTTGGAACTGGCAGGAAGAGGCGAGGAGGAGGCCTACGCCACCACCCCGGCCTTCAGAGCGGGGCTGGTGGGAGAAGGAGAGACCTCTGAAGGAAGGGGTGACAGAGTCATTGGGGGAGATCCAGTTTTCAGTAAGGGTGAGAAGGTGAAGGGAGTGAGAGAAGAAAAGCTCATGGATATAGGTGGCTTTATTAGCAGAGGAGCGACAGTTCCAGAGGGAACAGGAGAACAGGAGTTGATCAGGGGGAAGACAGGGAATGGGGATAAGATTATGGGAAGGGGGATGATGGGATCAGCTGGAAACGAGCCGTGGGAAGAGGGGAAAAGAAGCCGTGGGGGGAAGAAGTGGTGGGGGGATGGAGGAGGAGGTGGGGGGATGGTAGAGAGAGATGACAGGCTTAGTGGGAGGCAGGAGAAGAGGGGAAAGAAGTAGGGGGAGAAGCAGGGGAGAGGGAAGGGGGAGAGGGGGTAGCAGGGGAGAGAGGGGGTGGGAGAGGACAGGCATCCTGGTGTCTTGGTTACAGAGGGGGAGCTGGGATGGATCGTGAAGTTGTGCTGGTAGCTGCCTCCACCACCTCTGTCCACTAACGGCCCACCAACGGCTCTTTGCCCTTTGGCGGCACCCTTTGGCTGCCACCCAGAGGGTGCTGCCCTCAGGACAGCCCCTTATTATTATTATTATTATTAACAAACATTTATATAGTGCCAGCAGTGTACCTGGCACTTTACAAAGTAATAAAATAGACATGGTCCCTGCCCCTAGGGCTTACAATCTGAGAGACAGGAGCTGGGGGAGAGACTTAGGAAGGGGAACAGAGGGAGAGACAAGGGGTCTAACATTCATGAAGATGCGAGGTCTCAAGTGCACGTACTTGGCTTGGTTACGATGAGAATGACAGCAGGCAGGTCCATGTTGCAAGGATAAGGGTAAACCGATCGTAGGTATAGGAATAGTGGCTCAGCAGGATAAAGAGTCAGACAGAGCAGAGCGAAAGAGGTGAGTTTTAAGGAGAGATTTGAAGGTATGAAGGGAGGGGGCAAGGCGGATGTGGACAGGGAGGGAGTTCCAGGCATGGGGGGCAGCAAGTGAGAAGGGACGAAGGCGCTTAGGGGAGCAGGGAAGGCGTGGAAGGGTGAGAGAAGGGACAGAGGAGGAGCGAAGTGCACGGGCTGGAGTATGGAGGGCGATAAGTGCAGAGAGGTAGGGGGGAGCAAGGTTGTGAAGAGCTTTATAGGTGAAGACTAGGAGCTTGTGCAGGATTCGTTCAGGAAGGGGAAGCCAGTGAAGCGAAGAGAGGAGGGGCTGCACATGGTCGAAGCGACTGGCGAGGTAGATGACCCTGGCAGCAGAGTTTTGGACAGAGATGAGGGGAGAAAGGTGAGACCGGGGAAGGCCAGTGAGAAGGAGGTTACAGTAATCGAGGCGAGAGATGACCAGAGCATGAACAAGAGTTTTGGCAGACGAGACAGAGAGAAAAGGGCGAATCTTAGCAATGTTATGGAGGGAGAAGCGACAGGATTTAGCAACAGAGTCAATGTAGGGTTTAAAAGAAAGGGCTGAGTCAAAGATGAAGCCTAGGCTACGGGCTTGGGGGACAGGCAGGATGGTGACTCCATCAATAGTTATTGACAGTGAGGAAGGAGAGGAAGGATGAGGGGGGAAGATAAGGAGTTCAGTTTTAGCCATGTTGAGTTTGAGTTGACATTGAGACATCCAGGTAGAGATGTCAGAGAGACAGTTGATGAGACGAGCTTGAACAGAGGGAGAGAGAGAGGGAGTAGAGAGATAGAGTTGAGTGTCATCAGCATAGAGGTGGTTTGCTCCCCTTGCTTATGGAGTTCAGCCTACCTGTGGGGAGGGGAGACAGCTGTAGATGATTCTAGCAGCATGGAACGCCCAGTCCCCCCCAGCACAGCTCCACCCTCAGGACAGCCCCGTTCTGACTTTTTCAAATTCTTGACGCCTGCTAACTGAGTTCCAACTAGGCTCTTGCTTCAGGATTCTGACATGATTCTGGCTTCTTGACTACTGAATCCTGAAACAGAAGTCTCTAGCCTCCAACTCCTGGTACAAGACCCAATGCAACTCTGGTATTTCTATCTGCCAACTCTCCCAACTCCCAACTCTGGTATTTCTATCTGCTGAGGATCCAGATACAACCAGAAGCCACAACTCTAACCCAAGGTGCTGCTGTATTTGCTTTATAAAAGAGCTGGGAGTGAGATGGGTTGAAATGAGAAAACTCCTATTTCCTGGGGGGAGGTGGGGAATAAAGCTTCAACTAAAGACAATTAATTTAATTGCAAAAATCAGGCACTTGCCATTTTTTGTGAAAATGGGAGTGGACGAAAGAGCAAGGAGTCTCGTTTAGCTCACCTTGCATGGCTGATGGGAAACCACAGTCATTAGGGTTTACAAGCTAGTTCATTGCTGTTATAGGTTCTGTCCTTCTGGAGGTAGTGCAGTCTACGGAAGCTGTGAGGTAGGCACAGGTTTTCAGCAGCCCTGGGTTGGAATTTAAAATAAAATTTGAAACAACTGGGGAAAAAAGATTCAATCAGGACTTGATTTTGAATTGAAATTTTATTTTCAAATAAAATTTTGATCTAGCTCAAAAGGGTATTTATTTTATTTCACTGGGTATTATAGGTGCTTGTACAATCCCTCTTACAATGCAACCCTATTCTGTATATATGATATAATTCCTTTTGATGCCTACATCATAATTTTCTGTACACCTATATTTATAGGTAGACCTGTAAGAACATAAGAAGTGCTGTATTGGGTCAGACCAATCGAGCCCAGCAGCCTGTCTCCAACAGTGGCCATTCTTGGTCACTCTAAAGGAGTACCCAACAGATCATAATGGGGTGATCAGCTGCCTGCTGTTCACTCCTAGCTCCTAGCAGTCAAAGGTTCCATCCCACAACTTACTTGTCTAATAGACATAAATTGACCTATCATCTGAGAACTTATCCAACCCTTTAAAAAACCCAACTATGCTACTGGGCTTGGCCACATCCTTTGGCAACAAGTTCCACAAGTTAATCATGTGTTTGGTGGAAAAAACAATAACTTTCTTTTATTTATTTTCAGTCTAATGACAATTAATTTCATGGAGTGTCCCCTAGTTCTACTATTACTGCAGGAGGTAAATAAAAACTCCCTATTTACTTGTTCCATGACACTCATGATTTTATAAACTTCTCATATCCCCTCTCGGTTGTGTCTACTGAGACATGGCAGCTGATGCAGCCCATGGTTCATCTGCAGTGTCCCCCTCCCCCACACAATAGAGTTACGGGTGGATCGTCCAACGCTCTAGGCTGCCTCCCACAACTCTATGGAGTTGCCCAGGGCAACCCCCAGCCAAGAGTGGAGCTGCAGTGGCCACTCCCTGAGCAGACAGGCCGCAGGTCTGCCTTGGGTCCATGCCCCAGATTTGGCCATTTTGCTTCTCTAGCAGTGTTCCCGGATGTTCAGAAGCACCACAACCGGGACTGGTCCAGAGCAGGTGGCATTTGCTCTGCTTTTGTTCTGTCTCACCATTCAATGGCCCATCTGCTTTTAGACAGACGGGTCACCCGGGAATTAGGCAGCGCAGAACCAGGGATGTGATCCGTTTATTTACACTCACTATGGTACTTTCTGTTTTATTTTCTATCCCTTTCCAACTAACTCCTAACATTCTGCTTGCTCATTTTACTGCTGAATTACTGTGAGCTGACGTTTTCAATGAATTGTTCATAATGACTCCAAGATCCCTTTCCTGAGCAGTTACACCTAAACTGGAACCCAGCAGTGTGTATGTATAGTTTCCATTATGGTTGCCAAATGCTTTTCATTATAACACCCTCTCTTCCATAACCTATAAAAAAAATTCAGCTTTCTAAGCTTCCATGACATTTTTTGTTGGTGTTATTTTTAGAAAAAAACCCAGCTTGTTCCTTTCTGAGAACACTCTGTTTTGCTCAGATTAAAAAAGTTTTCCAGTTGTTGATAGAGAACATGTAGTGCAGGGTTAGGGAATGCTATTCCTCTAAAGGCTGGCATGAAGGAGGTGTCAGGGCTGGGTCTTGAACCCATGGCCTTTTGGGTGCTGAATAAGCTCTCCAGCATCCTGCACCACCTGGTGAGCTTGTGAAGGTGTTGGGTTTTCCCCCTTCTGTCTCCCTTGTGTGCTCGCTCCCTGTGTGTCATACCCCCCCCCTCCAGTTGCCAGTTGCTTTAGCCCTGCCTCCCAGCTTCCTGATTGGCCACAAGAAGTATTTAAGCCTTGGTGTGGCCCCAGGAAGTTGGTGTATCAATGTCTCTTCCCCCTTCCCGTTCTTGGTTGCTGTGTTTATGGAATGCGTGTGTGGTGTGTGTGCCCTGTGTGTGCCCCCTCTGTATGTAGTAAGACTGTGTTTTGTCCCCTCCCCCGTCTCCCCATTGTATGTTCTTTATAAGGTGACTGTGTGTCCTGCCCCTTCCTTTGGCCTTGCATTCAGGGCTTGGCAATTCCCTCCTCAAGGGTACGCCCTGGACTTGCTTGTTTCCTCCTTCCCAGATGTGTGTCCCATGTCTGTTGATCCCCTTTGTCTTGTGTGTGTGTCCCGTGCCTGTTGGACCCCTTTGTCTTGTGCGTCTACCCTGTTTGTGGTCCCCGTGTTCTGTGGGAGCTGAGGCTTCATTCCCTTCCCTTTGCTCTGCTAGAGCCTATGCTCAGTTCCTCCCCCTTGTAGGGATGGGCGAACGCGGTTCGGAAGTTCGGAGTTCGGACTGAACTCGAATATTTCGGTCGACCGAACCGAACGTTCGAACCAAACTCGAACTCGAACGTTCAGTTCGGATGCATTCGGTGAGTTCGGAATTGAATTTCCATTGGTTTCAATGGAAAACACATTATCGGCTGTAACATTTTTGTTTTTTAAGTTATGTGGCTGAAAGTTGGGGTGCCTCTACCTACAAAGAAACAATTGGATAACGGAATCCGATTTTAGAAGCATTTGAATTATTGTATTTTGCAATATTCTACATATACATTCTTGGCTTTAACTTCTTTGTCTCACATCAAATTTAGGTGAACCTTGTTCAGTTTATACCCCTTCCCATAGTAACTATCTTTGCCAAATTTCAGAAGGATTGGACAAAAGGTCTTGGTGGTATAAGCAATTAACAAATAAATGTATGTCTGACTATAACATCTTTGTAGTCCAACCAGTGTACATGAAATTTGGCAGGACTATATATTTCACTTTCCTGATCATCTCTGCCAAATATCAGAAAGATATTATAAAGGGTCTCAATTTTATATGCCTGTACAACAAATGTAGAGAAGGGGCCTATGCCTGGGATTCTCTTATGTCACTGTGGTATAAGATCGGTTTGTGATGCAAATTGGCCAACAGAAGTGGTTCCCTTTATCAAAATCTCCTGTACATTTGCTGAAATAGCAGGAACGGTATTTGATACATTCCTGTCAAATATCCTGTAAACAGAATGGAATATCAAAATGTAACAGCTGGAAATGTATTTTCAGGTTAATGTCTTATACCCTTGGGACCCTTTATCCACTCTTTCCTAAAATTGGCAGAAATATTAACCATATGGAGGGATGTAATATACACAAGTTTCATGAACATTGGATGCAAGATAAAGAAGTTGTAGTCATGAATGTGTATGGAGCCTTTCTTAAAATCACAACATTCAATTGCTTTTGAAATCAGTCTCCTTTATTTAATCATTCCAAAATTTAGTACACTTGGTGCCCTCTATCAGGGGTACAATTTCCCTAAATTTCATCAAAAAGTAATAAGAAACAAAAATGTTATGGCCAGATATATGTTCTTTAGTTTTTTCCTTTTATTTCAAAAACTAAATGTCATTTTCAGTTCCCGATTGCACCAAACTAAACAACGAACCGATCCCGACAGAACTGAATACCGAATCCGAACTCAACATTCGACCTGAACCACTTAACGGCCGAACATTCGAACCGACAAACCTAACCAAATGGCCGAACCGAACAGCCGAACCTGAACCACGATCTGTTCGCCCATCCCTACCCCCTTGCTCTGTACATGCTTATGCGTAGCCCTTCCCTTTGCTCCATCTCAGCCTATGCTCAGTTCCTCCCCCCTGCTCTGTACATGCTTATGATTAGTCCCTTCCCTTTGCTCTGCTGGAGCCTATGCTCAGTTCCGTCCCCTTGCTCAGAAGGAGCTTATGCTTAGTTTCCTTCTCCCTGCTCGTTAAGAGCTTCTGCTCAGTTCCTTCTCCCTGCTATGTATGAGTTTATACTTAGTTTCCTCCCCCTGCTTGGTACGAGCTTCTGCTCAGTTCCTTCCCCCCGCTCTGTATGAGTTTATGCTTAGTTTCCTCCCCCTGCTCGGTAAAAGCTTTTGCTCAGTTCCTTCTCCCCACTCTGTATGAGCTTATGCTTTATTTCTTTCCCCCAGCTCAGTAGGAGAGTATGCTTAGTTCCGTTCCCTTGCTCGGTGTGAGCTTAGGCTTAGTTTCGCCCTGGCTTCTAGGGTACTGGGTAACCCCCTGCCGGGGGGTGTTCTTTCCTGGGCTCCAGATCCTGACTTCGATGATGAGTCACGTATCTTCTTAGACCAGCATGCCTGGTAGCAATGCAGAGTACATAAACTCTCGGGTACGAGAGAGCGACTGAGAGGTGTGGGAGGTTCGCCTTGGGATCACCCTTTCCCCCCTTGTGCCTAGGCTTTGATTCTCCCCACCTTGTTTCCCTCTCCCTGGCTTCGACTCTTGGAGTCTGATAACCCCGGCCTTCCTTCCCCCTCCTTGTTTCCCCCACGGCTCCGTACCCCAGAGCCTGACAGAAGGGTTCTCTGGAACAAGGCAAATGAAGACAAGGGATGGTAGCGCTTACTTGTATTAGAGGCCCTGATGCTTTGGAACAGGGGCTTAAAATTTGGCATGGAGGCTGCTCCTTTAACAAAGCAACACAGGACCTATTTTCTGTTTTTGTTTTTTGGAGGGGGCGGGGGTTGGTGCCCAGTTTTCAATTATTTTGATTTCAGTTTTTGCTGGATTACGGTTGTTTCCCTATTGAAGTCCATGAGAAATCTGTTCTCATTGATGTCAATGGGAAATCTTTCCGTTGACTTCAGTGGGAAGGGAAACCAGACCAAAGAACCAAAACAGGGGACAGAAAAAACACCAGCTTTGGATGTGGGAGTGGGGATCCGCGTCCCTAACACCCCCTACCAGTGGGTCCTGTCTTTATCTCCACTCCCACCCCCAGGGCCATGCTGGCTGCCAGGTACTTACCAGTTCAGGCATTGAAGGATGGGGGTGAGGCGCCACTATCTCCACTGCTGGCTGGGTCTCCTCTGCTGATGGGTGTCTGGGCCAGGCTGCCTCTGCAGCCAGGTTGCCAGGTGGGCTGGGCAGGGATGTCTCTGCTTCTGGGCAGCCACACCTCAGCCATGGTGGTTGTGGGCCAGCCTGCCCAGAAACATAGGCAGCCTAGCTGACAGTGGAAATGGTGGCTCCTCACCCCCATCCCATCCTCTGAGGCCTGGACCAGTAAGTACATGCCAGCCAGCAGGCCCCCATGGGTAGAGTTAAAGAAAAGCCCTGGTGGAGGTGTTAGGGACACGTATCCACACCCTCTGAGGCCAGTAGTGGACCCCGGGGAATAGGGCAGGGGAGTTTGGACCCTGGTTCCCCTTCTCATTGAAATCAATGGAAAGATTTCCCCATTGACTTCAATGGGAAGATACAGAACTGAAAATCAAGAACCATAATGAGATTTAGACCCAAAGGGATTTTCAGACCCTTGGTTTTAAACCAAAACAGCTATTTGTAGACTGTTTTGGTTAATACTAAATTTTAAATTTCCACCCCTAATGACCTGTGAAAAATCTGCCCATATTTAGCACATTTGCAGTGTTGTGAATATAAAATGCTATAAAACCCTTGAAATTTTTTTTTCAGATTGGTCCACCACATCCACATGTTAGAACCTACTCATGGCAACAGCATACGAAGGTCCATATGTACACTAGGGATCTTAAATGGTTCAAAGGCAAGCTAAGCATCTATCTATTTGGAAAGGCAGACTGAGCAGACTAAAAGTACAGCCACTGAAAGTCACAGAGAGTTTTGACCAATATGTGCTAATGAAAGAATGTACTAGGTGACCTAGAAGAACAGGATGGTACAAAACCACTCTTGCCAGACAAAAAACGCTTTTGCCAGAGGAGATAAGAAAATTAAATGGTAGCTTGGGCAATGGTGAGGCCAGTGGGGGTGGTTACAGGGCAGATGCAGTGAACAGCTAAGCAAGAAGAGTATAAGAAGGCAAAGATGAATGACAGAAAACAGGAAGACTTCTGAACCCTCAAGATTGTCACCCTGTGCGACTAGTTACAGAGCAGAAGACCACCCCCACCCACCCCCTCTGGACTTGGAAGCAACTGGCTACCATATCCTGTCTAGAGACCGTAACTCTCTGAGTGGTGAACATTTTTTGCTGTTGTATTATTACTACTGCTTTAGAGTTGTAGCTAATAGGGAAATAAACCAAGCGACATTTTCATTGGACAGATGTGCCATGTCTAGGATAATCCCATTAATCCTACCATGCCTGAACCAATCGTAATCCCTACGTTTAGGTAATGGTCCTGAGTTGGTTCCAAAGAAGGGTGGACAACACCAGATGCTGAATAATTCATCACCCTCTCTTGGACAGTGGCCAACATCCAATGATTCAGGGGTGGTGCAAGACCTCTATAGTAGTCAGACAGTCTTCCAAGATAAATTTCTCATCCCAGTCTCTTATTTGTAATTAGTCCTGATGCTGATATTATGAAGTATTGTAGTTCTGAGCTTTCTTGTCATCCATATAGATGTCCAGACCTCCTTTAAATCTTGCTACTTTCTTGATCAGTTTTGAATGTCTGCCTTTTAGCTGTAAATGTCAGAATGGTTATGTTCTAGATCCACATTTCTCTAGTGTAAATAACAGCAGAAGGTACAGAACAATGAAGCATCTCGACTTTCATTTTTCCAAGAGGACCTGTGTGTGTGCGCGCGTGCATGCACACGCACACGCATGCAAGAGAGAGAAAGAAAAAGAGAGATTAAAATGTTCTATTTAGGAAAATTAGCTGACAGGTAGGAGAAATTTAGCATATATGAAAATATGCATAATGGATATCACGCAGTACAAACACTGACAGTAATTATTGCATACACTACTTGAATAAGTGATGTGCACTGAAAGGAAAAGCCACTGGAAGCCAGGAAAAAACAACAACCCCCTCACGCGTACTCCTGAGTATGCATATCCAGGAAAGCACAAAAGAGACCAAATGTCTTCAGCACTCGTCTGCCAAGTCTTTTGTATGCTACTTTTTCCAGCTGGATGTCTGACAGGTACTCTTCAGAAAGCAAACAAAAAGAACTGGTGCAAGTAGGAGCAGGGATGGTTACTAATTAGTTCATATCTTCAGAGTGATTTCTAAGTCATGCAAGTTGTTGCATGCTTTACTTAATCGAACCCTTTACACGACAATCATCGCTCGTGGTATTTGAGTGCCTATATAGGGAGAGAAGATGCTATGTGTATAAGTAAGGTTATGAAAAGATTTTTGATGCTCAAAAGGAAGGTTTCCTCAGGTGCTCTTTTGTGACAAGGAAATGGCTTCTTGTGATGCAAGGGAGCAGAATTATAACGTGCCTACGAATGTTGAGCCAATCAGACTTCCCAGCCGGTGAATACATCTAACCTTATGACTTTGAATACATCAGTTCAAAGAGTGCATTTGGTGCTGCTTTTTGTAACTTTTCATTTGTGAAGGTAGGTAGGAGTTCACTGGGGACTCATTGAAAATTATTATAATAAATGTCTACAAGAAGCCTTACGAACTTGTTTCAGAATGTAAAAAGATGTAAGTGGGTCGACTCTCAACAAGCAAAATATATTTTCAAAGTTATTTGGAATCTTTTTGGTATAAATCAGAAAACCAAC
Source organism: Sphenodon punctatus (assembly GCA_003113815.1). NCBI lineage: Eukaryota > Metazoa > Chordata > Lepidosauria > Sphenodontia > Sphenodontidae > Sphenodon > Sphenodon punctatus. The sequence goes on from QEPC01004955.1 coordinate 281,747, forward strand.
ATAAACTGTGTATCAAAAACACACCAGACATTTGAGACATCTGAGCCTCAGCTACATTAAGGTCAGTTTAGAAAAGAGTTGAAAGAGGGAACCTGCAAAATTGGGTAACCTGTCGAATTTCCAGTATCCGATTTGGTAATGATTGGTACCCAATTACGACCTGATCAGGTTTCCAATATCCCAAAATGTCAAGTTGTGATCCCGAATGTCAGTTTCCGGTACTTCCCCCCCCCTCATTTTATTTATTTATTTATTTATTTATTTCAATTTCTAATCCCACCCCTCCTGCGAACAGCTCCTGCGGTACATCAATTTTGCTGATGTACTGACTCCTGGCATTTTTAATCAGGTTTCCATCAAGTTCTGACAATATTTTTGTCCATTTCTGGTCCCAGAAAACTATTTCCAGCTCAAACCTTTTAAAAAATACATTCATTCCAATTTTTTCAGTTTTCCAACTTGATATACCTATTGGTATCTCAATATTCCAATTGGAAGTCAGTAAATCAAAAATTCAGTACTGGAAGTATTTTACTTTTCTGGTATTTTGGTAGCCGATCAGTGTCTGGTTAACCTGTCGGGTACCTGATGCGGTACCCGAAAAAAGTGGGTATTACCCATGGATACTAAATTTAGTACCAATTTCAGCACTAGATTACACTAGGGAGGAAACTAGCCCTCGGCATTCTGGAAAATCTCACTGAGAATCAGCTTCTCCATGAGATTTTCAGATTCGAGAATCTCTCATGAATTGAGCTTCTCACCAGCATTCTTGTGAGATTCTCTAAGATGGCTGCAAGGCAGTCGTGCATGTGCAGAATGGCCGCAGTGTCTATTTGGCATATGTGCAGTCTGTTTGGAGGTCTTGAAAATCTTGCAAGATTTTCGAGAAACTCCAAAAACACTTTGCGCAAGTACAAAATTTCCACTGGGAGACCACGCATGTGTAGAATGGCTGCTGTGGCCATTTTTGCACATGTGCAGAGTTCTTGAGAATTTCGCGAGATTCTCGAAAACCTCTCCAAGAGATCTCACCGGGGTTGAAAGAATCTCAAGCATTCTCACAAGAATACAGATGTTTTCTCATTTCAGCTCTAGGGAGCAGCATGAGTAGACCTTAAAGTAAGTGTGTGTGTAAATATAATGTAAGTGGAATGTAGTTTAAAGCCACTTTAAAGCCGTTTTGCACAATCAGAGGGAAATAAGGCTATCGCACATAAGTATTATGTTCATGGCCAGGGAACTGTGTTCACTTTGTTTTCCCCATTGCTGTCAATGGAGAAAACACAGTGAAGAGAGTTCCCTGATCATGGCTGTGATGGAAAAAATACAAGGATGCCAAACAAAGCATCTTCAGATGCTGCTGTGAGGTTATCAGTTCTTCTAGAGGTAGTTTGGACACTTAATTTAATGTCCTAATCCCAACACCAGCACAGTGAATTAAATTTTGAAAATTCAATGCATGTAATTACAGAGCACCATTAAATTAAAAACATATTCATCATTTGAAAACAAAATGATAAATTATCTCATATTAGGGACTTAGAAAAGTAGTGAAGTTCAAACCCAAAACACTGCTGGGATTCCCTGAGCTGCCCCTGGACACGGATTGATGGTGCAGTGCCACATGTCATCCCATGCCAGAGGCAGTCTTGGGACGGGATTCCTCCTCATTCTGGGCTGCTGCTGCTGCTGCTGTGCTGAGGTGCTGTCCCTCCCTCCCAATGCCTGCCGCCCTCGCTCTCTCTCTCTCTCTCTCTCATACTAGATGGCCTCGGCCGGCTTATCTGACTGACCTCATGATGCAGGGTGGCATTGGGAAACTGTAAGCCTGCCAGCCGGCCTCTGTCTAGACGATCTCGGCCCACCAATCTGACTGGCTCTCTCTCACGCTGCACAGTCTTCGCCAGCCTATCCGAGTGCCCTGCCAAGTCGCACCCTGTCTTCCCTATTGTCTCTCATACCATGATGCCTGTCTGCCTGCCCAGGTTGCAAATCTCAAAGCCTGCCACAGTTTGCCTGCCTTCTGCTCATGCCATTCTGCCTGCCCGCCTGCTCAGGTAGTCTAGATCAAAGCCTGCCTCTGTCTGCCTGACTTCTGCTCATGCTATCCTGCCTGTACGCCCACCTTGGCAATCCTGGGTGATGTCCCCCAATGCCCTTGTAATCCCGCAACTGATGTCTGCTGGTCCATGGGTGCTCTACCCTGGCCAATCCAAATGTGCCCAAGAAATACTGCTACTGCCATCTGTTGCTGTATGGAAGCTCTTCCATGGCAAATCCTACCATCCTGGCTCCTACCATCCATGGGTGCTGCGCACAGGCAAATCATGCTGCTGCTATCTGCTATGCCACAGGTACTGTGCCCTGGCAATCCAATGTCTACCGCTGCTGCCAATGGCAACTCTGCTGTACCACGGGTTCTGCCCCAGCAATCAAATGTCTTCTGCTGCTGCCAATGCCACCTTTGCTGTCTGTGCCAAGGGTTCTTTGCCTTGGCAATCCAATGTCTGCTTCTGCTGCCTCTGCTGTGCCATGGGTTCTGTGCCCTGGAAATCCACTGTCTGCTGCTGCTGCCAATGCTGCCTCTGCTGTCTGTGCCATGGCTTCTGTGCCCTGGCAATCCAATGTCTGCTGTTGCTTGTGGTATTGCACATCAGCCATTTGCTCCTCAGTCTTGTAGATGGCCATAGCTCGGATGAGTGCACCGGGGGGGGGGCAGGGGCTGGTTGAACATTACAATGGGGTGGAATGCAAGATCCTGGCTAACACACTCTTCGTGCTTAGACCATTCCTGGCCATGACTCCAGCATCTCTGTCACTCCAGATTAGGGGATCTGAACCCGACTCCCTTTCAATCAGTTGCGGGCAACAGAGGCTATTGGCGATCGCCCATTCCTTCAGAATGGTGCACACCTATCTCTTAGGACTGACTGTTCACACATCCCTACAGATTATATGGACCATTTCCACAACACAATCATCAAGGTAGCACCTGTTGAACTTCACCAAGTTGACTAGAACCAGAGGGACCTTGGAAGATAAACCAACATCCATCCACTGCACGACAAACTCAGTCAGGTCTTCCTCCAGGTACATCTTGTATCTTCAATTATCTGTGAGGGCCTTGAAGATGGAATGGTGCTTGCCTATCTCTTAGGACTGACTGACACGTGTTCAACTGCTGTTCACATAGAACCCTTCTCCACTTCGGCCTTCAAAGTTCTCCAGCCACTCCAGCCTCAGGACCCACCCTCAGGGTTCTGGGGACATCATTCCACTCACAGGTAGCCATCATTCCACCACATCAAGACACAGCTAGCGAATCCAGCCCCAGGACTCACCATCAGAGTTCTGGGGCCTATGTTACAGGCAGGGAGGGCTGACCATCCACATCATTAAGAAGTTGCCACTCCAGCCCCAGGACCCACCATCAGGATTCTGGGGACTATGTTACAGGCAGGGAGAGCTGTTGCACCACTGGATCAAGAAGCTGCCAATCTAGCCCCAGGACCCACTGTCAGGGTTCTGGGGCCCTTCATTCCACTCACAGACAGCCGTTGTTCCACTGCATCAAGTAACAGCCACTCCAGCTCCAGGACCCACCGTTAGGGTTCTGGGGCCTACGTTACAGGCAGGGAGGACTGTCCATCCACATCATCCAGAAGCTGCCACTCTAGCCCCAGGACCCACCATCAGGGTTTTGGGGCCCGTCATTCCACTCACAGGGAGTTGTCATTCCACCATATCAAGAAGCAGCCACTCCAGCTTCAGGACCCACCGTCAGAGTTCTGGGGCCTATGTTACAGGCAGGGAGGGCTGTCATTCCACATCATCCAGAAACTGCCACTCCTGTCCCAGGACCCACCATCAGGGTTCTGTGGCCGGCATTCCGCTCACAGAGAGCCATCATTCCACTGCATCAAGTAACAGCCACTCCAGCCCCAGGACCCACCATCAGGGTTCTGGGGCCTAAGTTACAGGCAGGGAGGGCTGTCCACCCATTTCATCCAGGAGCAACCATTCCAGTCCCAAGAACCATCATCAACTTCTCGAGCTCCTCTAGTATAAAAGGCATCCGCTGCTGCTCATTTCAAGAGTCTCTCTCTCTCTGTCTCTCTCTGTCTCTCTCTCTGGCATCCTCACAGATTTCCACCCAACCGTTTCTAGGGATATGAGACAAGTCCATGCGGGGATGGAACGCAGGGTGAAGTGGTGAGAATGATGAGAGCCAGCGCTAGGAACTTTTATTTACGAGGTAGCAACCTGCTTCCAGTGCTTGTGGAGAGAGAGAAAGTCTCCCGGCTGCTAAAAGGAGAGAGACAGACACGTTCCCACCCATGCCATCACACCTGCAGTACATGTCCAGAGAGAAAGGGAGAGATAGTCTCCCTGCTGATAGAACTAGAGATATGGGGGGTGGGTGGAGTAAGAGGTGCAACTGGCTCAAGTTGCCACCTGCCAGAACTGGCGGGAGATCAGATCTATGTTCATGCACAATGCCCACATCCAGCAGCAAACCTACCAGAATGAGACGGAAATAACACACAATGTAATTGTGCCCCTGCCTGTGTGCCTCCCTGTACCACCTGTACCACCTATTGCAGTGATTGAATGAAGTGTGCCCAACCAAGCACTAACTCTAGGGACATCATTCAAATCCCATGGGTGTCATTCCACTGTACCTGAAGCAGTCATGCCATCCCAGGAACCATCATCAAGATTCTGGGACCATAATTCCAGTCACTGGGGGCAGTCATTCCATTCCACTGCATAAGGAGCAGTCACTCCAGTCCCAAGAACCATCATCTGGGTGCTGCTGCTGTTCGTGCCTGACTGGCCAGTGGTCACCGGCACCCACCCACCAGCCTGCCCTCCCACCAGCTTCCTCCTCTGCAGCCTCCCGCTGATGCCTGCTGTGGCAGCTGAAATAGCCCCTCTGCCCACCCGCCGCCTGCTGCCTGCTGCCAAAGAGCCTCTCTCTCTTTCTCCCTGACACCCCCTCACAGGAAATATTATATCCCTGGCTGGCTGCTCTACCTGGGGCGCTGTCTGAAAGTGCCCCCCCTTCCGGGCAATCTTTCTGTGAGCTGAACACACTTCTCCACTCGAGGTCTTCAAAGGGACCAACCGACAAATGTAAAAAAAGTATTATATATATCCCAACTGGGCTTCCCAAGGCTTCCCCCCATGTGATGATCTCTCTATGAGAGCGGGCAGTGCACCTGCCGGTGCCCACTTTTGCCTCTGCCAGACTGCCACAGACTCGCTTTTTCTCTCTGGCGCATCCATACAGACACAAGCCCTGCCCCTCCTGGGTCTGTAAGCTGAGACCCTGCTGGCACATCTTGGGGCTAATACGCTACATATGCTGCTGCTGTCAGGTAGGGATCTGACAAGCTGTATATACAATGAGATTCTGCCACCTGCCAGAAGCAGCACAGAGGGATAAAGGACTGGCAGGTTAAACAAAGCTGGTAAAAACAAATATAACTTTCATTAAAGCTTTTTAAACAACATGCATTACAACTTTATAAAACAAAAAGCAAACCTTAATATATATACAAAGAAAGGAAAATAAATTGGAGGTCTGTGGGCCTGTCCCCCAGAACTTGGGGGAAAGGAGAAAGGGGTGCGCGGACCCCCGGGGCGGGCTGCACATCTTCATCTGCCTCGTACCCATGTTGCCGAGCAACTTCCAGGGCCCCCGTGAATGATGCCTTCAATTTTTTGACCAACTGGCAGTAAAGTTTGAATTCCTTCTTCTCGGTGTGGAGGTACTCTGTGTACACCTCCGCCTTGTGCTCCCTTGCTTGGAGCTTCTCAAAGCGTTCCACCAGCCAGTCCTCCATGGTGCAGGCTTGGAGCCTTAGCCCATCAATGTATTTGTTTGTGGGCCTCTCCAACTTTGCCTGAAAGGCCCTTGCCACATGGCTCTCCTCCTGGGGGGGGGCTGGAAACTCCTCAGTGGAGCTGAAGGAGGAAGGGCTGTGGTGGTGGTGCTTCTGCCTGGCCTTCCTCCCTTCCTTAATGGGCTGTTCCTCCCTGAAGTGGTCCCTGTTGCCTCTACACCTTCCAACCTGAGAGTGACCATGTGCCACCTCAATTTGATGGACGTTCTCTATGTTGGCTATCATCCCCGACATAGTCCTCTGCGTGCCACAATTATTTTTTTGTCGCAGATCTAAAGAACATAAAAAGATAGGAACATAAGAAGTGCCATACTGTGTCAGACCAATGGTCTATCAGGCCTTGCCTGCATTCTTTCTCCACAAGTGGGTGGCTGGCCAATCTCTCTCCCTGCGGGGGAATTCCTAACAGGTCATAGGGCAATCCATTCCCTGTTGTTCCAGCCCCTGTACCTTACCTTGCATTCAACAAAACCGCCTTTCGGGCTGTAGAAGTACCGCCAGACTGGGAACCTCGTCAGCCTGGTTTCAAGTGGCTCAGGCTACGGCTGCGACCTCTACCATGATGTGGTTCTGGGCCTGACACGAGCGACAGCATCATCATCACCCTCTCTGAAACAGGAACACATAAACAACACCAAAATAATATCATACATTTATGGTGATGCCCTGGCTCGCAAGTGTCTGGGTGGGTGCTGCTGCTCTAACCTGACTGCTGGAAGAACCCCCACACCCTCTCTCTCTCTGGCAGACCCATAAATAAGACAATTGCAAATCCTTCTCTTCTTGGGGTTCTAGAGTTGGAAAGTTGAGACCCTGGCTGGCACATGTCTGGGTGGGTGCTTCGGCTCATGCCTGGATGCTGGAAGAGCCCCCTCCCCCCCCTCTCTCTGTGGCAGACCCATAAATAAGACACGTGCAAATCCTGCCATTCTTGGGGTTCTAGGGTTGGCAAGTTGAGACCCTGGCTGGCACATGTCTGGGTGGGTGCTGCAGCTCGTGCCTGACTTCTGGAAGAGCTCCCCCGCTCCACTTTCTCTCTTTGTGGCAGACCCATAAATAAGACACGTGCAAATCCTGCCCATCCACTGCCACCTGCTGATGCCCA
>QEPC01004955.1:294930-314869 GCA_003113815.1 Sphenodon punctatus
ACTGCTTCTTTCCTGCCTGCACCACCACAGCATAAGCCTTTAAACTGCTCTTATGTTGTGATCGATCATACTGGTCGCAGGTCGAGCACCACCGTCAGTCTAACCGCCTGATCTCCCACTTCAAACACTGCAGGCTCTCAGTAAACCAGGTAGACCTACGGGAGACTCTGGAGGGCAGCGGATGCCTGGGAGTCACTCTGTCAATGGTCTCAGCCAACAAGGTGTTCAAGAATGCTATGAGATCATCGACAGAGCGGGTGTCAAGGTCCAGGGGAAACTCCCCCAGAGCATTCCGGAACTGATCCAGTTCCATAAGTCTCCGAGGGCGGACCGATATTGACTTGTATGACTTGTACGATATTATAAGATATTATAGTATGACTTGTACTATAACATGCTAATGATGCAAAGGAAGAGACAGCTGCACAGTCCTCCTGTGTATTCAGATCACCTATCCTCACATAGATTTCTGTTTTGGCTGTTGCTAGTCCTTTTGAAATCAGGTACTGCATTGAAAAGTCCATTGAATTTAATTTAGTCCACTTGTTTGTTCCAAGAGCTCGTATGGATGTCTTTTACTAGTCGTGAAAATAGGCCTGAATTTTGCTGGTGGTTTAGGCGTAGCCATAAATGAATGGACAGTTCCCAAACCTTATAGTTCCATGCGATTTGGTCCAACTCCAAATGCACAGCTGCTGTAGGTACACCACGTGGAACATTTAACAAGGCTCTAAAAAATTTTGATTGTAAAATGTTTAAATTATAAGGCCACTGGATTGCCCAAATTGCTGCGCCGTAGAAAAGTTGGGCTCGGGATTTGGCATCTAATACCCTTATGGCAGAAACCAGATGTCCTCCACCCTTCTGGCGAAAAACATCGCAGAATTGCTGTGGAGCTGCCACTGGCACGTGTACTGGCCAAGTTAAAGTGACGATCCCACTTAAGGAAGGATTGAAACAGTAAGCCCAAATATTTATAAGAGCTGACTTGTACAATATTATGCCCATTTTAATGCCACTTGTAGGTTCTTCTCTCTTTGCCAAAGATCAGAACTTTGGTCTTTGGATAATTGATTTGTAGACTGTTCAGCTCACAATACTCAGCCAGTGCTGGCAACTGTCTCTGGAGACCAAGTCTGGTCTGCGAAAGAATGACTGCATCATCTGCATAAAGTATGCACCTGACTGCCTGGGTTTCTAATTTAGGAGGGGAAAAAGTTTCATTTGCCATTACAAAGATTAAGTCATTCATGAAAAAGTTGAACAGGGTAGGGGCCAAAACACAGCCCTGATGAACACCTGTATAGGTAGTGATGCGTTTTGATAACCGGCCTGTCTGGTTTAGTCTGACTGCAAGTGTAGCTTTAGAATGCAGATTTTTTAGCAAACAGAGAAGACGTTTGTCTCTTGAGGCGTTTCACAATTTAGCCCACAGAAGTTCTCTATCTATAAGATCGAAAGCTGCCTTTAGGTCCTCAAAGGTGCAAAAAAGTCTCCTATTTACTTTGACATACTTCATAGGTGAAACAGAGTCAAACAATGGTCTACTGTGAAGCACCCCTTTGGAAAGCCGGCTTGTTCAGGGGAAATGATCTTATTTTCAGTGAGCCAAAAGGTTAGTCACTTCAGTAGATGTTTAGCATAGAGTTTGCTAATAATGCTTAAAAGGCTAATTGGCCTATAATTTCCAGGTGAAGCCCTTGGACTGCTTTTATAAATTGGAATCACTATCACATCCCCCCACCCCTCAGGGACGCATCCTGACCTGTCAATATGTGTGAATAAAGCTGCCAAAAGCAGTATCCACCAATCAGAATGCTGTTTAAGTAATTCCTCTGGAATAAAGTCCACACCTGGGGCCTTATTGGGTTTGAGATCCAAAATTAGGGTGGCAACTTCCAGTTCTGTAACTGGAGACTAAGAAGCCAGATATTGGGCAACTGGGAGTAAGGTTTCCTGAGAAATTTTAAAGGGAAAAATAAATTGAAAATGTTTTCCCCAAGAATCTTTGAGGACAGGCAGGGTAAAGGCTCTGTGTTCCCTACACAGGGAACCATTTATTATTTTCCAAAATGCCTAAGATTCCCCGATTTGAGCAGCAGAGACTAATGAGTCCCAAAGCCCAGAGGTATATGCCCTTTTCTTCTTCTGGACCAAGGCTCTATAATGTTTTTTAAATTTAAACCATTCACTAGGTATCTTGGACAATACTCCTGCCCTGTAAAGATCATACATTTCAGCCATATCACGTTTTGCATCCCTGCATTCCAAATCATACCAAGGCTGAGAAGTTTGTTTAATGGTCCTAACACCTAATGGAACAGTACTCTGTTTAGATAGATAGAACTGGAGAAACTTAATAAGAGAACTATATTCCTTAACCACTGAGCAGGAAGAGGAAGCATCCATTATAGCTGATTTGAACCTAGTACAGTCCTGCACATTAAGTACATTGGTCAACAGATCTGACTGATCCTTGGTCCAGTGAATTTTAATTAATTGTTCATCCAGGGATGTTGCATCCTCAGGCAATGCATCAGGTAACTAGTTGTCATATATTGCCTTGAAATTCAGATGGACTATCAAAGGAAGGTGGTCACTGTACAATGGCAGTCCAACACAAAATTTGCTTATAAACAGAACAAGATTAGCTGATACCACTACATACAGGTAAGGTAATTTTTTATTGTGTAGCCGAGGCTATTACAAACCAGGAATACTAGCCAAAAATACTAAAAATCATGCATGCATAAAACACATCTTTACAGAAAGTTACAATAGCAAAAAACAGAATGCCAAATCTGTGGAATTCATTGCACAGCTGCCATTGCCAGCAGCGTTCAGTCAACACCCTCAGCCTCCCCGCTTAAAAAAGACTCTTTTAGTAAGAGGGGATATGCGCCTTCAGGCAACCGCTAGGCCAAAACGTGCCACTGAACAAGTCTGTGGTGAATCCAATGGACTAAGGAGCCATCTGAGCATGATCTGGGAGTTTTTAACATATAGCGTAAAAGGGAGCGCACCTCACAATTTTCACTTAAGATCTGCCAAAGCGGGGCAATAAAAAAGGGCATGAACAAGGGAATCAGGCTCCAAAAGATCGCACAGAGGGCATAGCCAGTTCTCCCTCGGGACCCCCGCATATCGGCCTTTTAAAAAGTCTGGGGAGAAAGCCTCACATCTGAGATGGGTAAAAGCCCGTCTCAGACTAGCATCTGACCAAGAGAATAGATAACTACATTTGGCCTGGAAGGGGGCTGGGGCAAAATAGACAGGAGCAGCTTTCTGAACTCGTATTAGAGAGTCCTCTAATTGGAAATCTTGATCTGCCAGCCTCCGAAATATAAGACAGATGAGCACGGGAGAACCCCAACTTATAGACTTCTTGTTCCATCTGGGATTCCCAATCTCTCAACAAGCCATGTGTAGATGCTAAAGCAAGGAGTGACCGATCCTGCGTGGGAAACAAAGATATTTTCAGTCAATATTTAAAGGAGGCTCGGAGGGCAGATTGCCTAATTGTGTGGCTACCGGTTTCTGCTCTTAAAATCGCCTGAGGCATACCCTTCGGGAGACCAAGTATTGCCCGCAGGAAGCCATTTTGAATTACTTCCAGGTCATCAACTAGGGCTAGACCCCACACAGGAATCGCATATAGGGCTTGGAGAATTACTTTTGCTCTAAATACTCAAAGAGCAGACACGGCCAAATTGCCACCTCAGCCAAAAAAGAAGGTAACAATTGCTCCAGAGGTACGCCTTGCTTGGGCCTTTACAGCCTCAAAATGGGGTCTCCAACCACCACTGCGGGAAAAGATCACCCCCAGGTATCTATATGTAGACACTTGCTCCACCGGGATTCCCCCTATAGACCAACTATGGCTTTTTTGGTGCGTGGGGTTTCCCATTATCAACACCTTTGTCTTGGCGTAATTGATAGCTAATGCCTCCTCTTTACAGTAAACACCAAATTGATCCATGACGCATGTCAGGCCCACTATAGAGTGGGAAACCAGGACTGCGTCATCTGCATACAAAAGGGCTGTAATAATCCTGCCTCAAATAATAGGAGCGTGAGAGGTACAGGACTTCAGGAATGGAACAAGATTGTTCAAAAATAAATTAAACAACCACGCTCATTCCCTGATGGGTAATAAACGTGAATTCCCCTTCTGAATATTCTGGTAAGGAACCATTTAGCACAAACAAGTCTGATCTAACAAGGAAATTGGCCATTGAAATGCCCGATGAATTACTAATTGAGTCCTTAGAATGTCTAGTTAGTAGCCCTTGAACATTTCCTCTGAACTTGAGATTACTATATGAGCACAAAGCTTCATTGTTTAGAACCATACGAGCATTTAAATCACTGGCCATCACTAGCTTCGCTAGGGGAAATTTGGACATAAGTTCCTCAATAAAGGACTCCAATCCAGACCATACGGATATCTTGAAGCTTCAGGCATTAATGGGGGGAATATAAACTGAAACACAGATATTAATCTGAAACCCCATTTTTAACACCAACCCGGTCGCTATTGGGTGAGAGTTGCTATACTGAATAATCTCGGTCTCCATGTCCTCCGAAACAAGGCAGGCAACACCGCCACATGAATGCCCTTTAGCTTGGTGTGAGACTGCAGAAGTTGAGAAGGACATGTAGCCTGGAAAGGCTATTGGCTCCTTACTCTAGGTTTCCTGGAGAAAAAGTATATCATAGCCCCTCAAATAAGCAAAAAAGGAGGCGTCTTTTAAACAGGACCTCCAACCCGCAATATTCCATGAGCATACTGATACAATGCCTGGGTCACGCCATGCGTTTCCTCAGCTGTTTCCTACCCTGTCTCTTCTATTCTATTCTGGGAATTCAGGGAGGGAGCTTTGTAAAGAATTACGAGCTATCCCCCCAGGTGCTAATGCATCCAATACCCCTAAAGAGTCACCTGTATCTGCCTTAGCCACCGGAACAGAAGATATAAGAGCAATATCTTGTTCAGGGACTAGATATAATCCCCTGATGTCCTTGGGAATTGAAATAACAGGCAATAAGTGGTCAGGGACAGGTTCATCTAAGACTAGCTGGGCAGTTGGAACAATTGGGTCAGCTATGGATAATTCTGGCTGGATTATAGATGGAACTAAGGGCAGCTCGTTCACATCCAGCAAAGGTACAGACCCTAATGCAATATCCACCAAATGCTGGTTTATTGGAATCACATCTCTAGCTTTGGAGTTTGATGATGGAGGATGAACATCCTCTGGAAAGGGGACTAAAGATCAAGTATGTGCCAGAGTCTGATTTGTCCCTGAAATACCTTTTTGAACTCTTGCCTGATGGTGAGCGGAAGCACTGGGAAACAGCGTAAAAGCATTTAAAGTGAAGAAAACCTCACTAACAAGAATTCCCCATAAGTGCAAAAGTTCTGCACCTAAAAATATTTTTTCCACTAAGGTTGGGTTTTTTAAATTAACAACCAGCCTTATTTGTGTGCCACAGGGTGGGAGCTTCTGAAAGGAAGGTATCTGCCATAATGGTATCCTTAAATTTAATAGTTTGTTTAGATGGACCTGGATTGCCTCTTTAGAGAACCAATAAGGTAATAAATAGCCATTTGGAAGGGGGGAAACCTTAAAGGCAATGGTTAATCTTAAACTTAGAAGGGTTGAAATTGTCATCAGATTTAAGATGACTAGCTTTGGCAATACCTGCCTGGCTAATTTGTTTAGAATTTTTATGTACCACAGAGTTCGAGCTAGTCAAGCTGTTTGACAGGATAAAAGCTCTGATTTCTAGATGCTTGGAGTGAATGCAGGGAATGGATCGTTCCAATTTATGCTGTATTTTGTACACATCCTTTGAAACATCTGGTACTGGGTGCTTGGGTCATTTCTCTGACCCAGTAAGGCAGTTCTTATGCATTCTGTTGACCTGTATGAAGTCTAATGCTAAATTTTGATGCTATACTGTCTTGAGTGGAAAATAAATGGGAGGTTTATGTGGAGTATAAATGGCAAAGCAATAACTTGGATTACTGAATGAAAGAGGAACACTTGGAACGTAGAAATAAAACAATTTGAGGAACCCGATAGGAGTGGGACATTTTGTGATTTTAAGTCGTGGCACTGAGACATGTTCTCAAAATGTGAGCCCCATTCATTTTAGTAACTAAACCCCGAAAATGAATGACTAAGCAAACACATATATTTGCTTTAATTCATTTTCATTTAAAAATAAAAACTAAAAGAAAACCACCCAAAAAAAACCTTTTGCAGTGACCCCGCAAATGGTCACTGCAGCCACCGGGAATGTCACTGCCATCTTGGAAAGGGGAACACCATTCTGTGTGTTCTCGGAAAGGACTGCACAGGTACAGAATGGTTGGTGGCCATTTTGTGCAACACAGTGATTTTTATTATATATATAATAATATATATATATAATATTAATATATATATTAGCAATGAAAAACTCAACAAAAATGATTTTTTAAATGAAAACCTGAAAACGGATGGGTTTTTAACTTAAAAAAACCCATGGAAAATAAATGAAAACAAAAGTTCTAAATGCTCTTCGCAACTACTCCAAGATGCTTGTGCAATAACACCCTACCAGCAGACCTGTCTTCATTATGTGTCACGCCTGCAACCCTCTCCTGTGGGGGTCTCTCCTTCTCTCACCAATCCCGCCCTGAAGGACAGGGTGGTGGGGTGGGCCTCCTTCTTGCTAAATCCTGTCAGTTCCAACCAATTTCTCCTCCCCCCTCTCTCTCCTTCCATACCTTTGAGGCTCACTCCGTGCGCCTCTACTCCCCCCTCCATCTACGTGTTGCTGTCATCTACCGTCCCCCTGGTCCTCTCTCCTCCTTTCTTTCTGACTTTGAGTCCTGGCTCACTTTCTTCCTCTCTGTTGATATCCCCACTCTCATCCTTGGTGACTTCAACATTCATGTTGATGACCCATCTCAGCCCTCAGTCTCTCGCTTCCTCTCCCTAGCCTCCTCCTTCAACCTCCACCTTTGGACCAACTCCCCCACCCATACTAATGGCCATTCTCTTGATCTTGTCCTCTCTAGAAACTGCTCTGTCGCTGATCTCTCCTTCGATCCTCATCCTATATCAGACCACTTCCTTGCCTCTTTCAACATTTCCCACTGTCCCCCCTCCTCTTCCCCTTCTCTACGCCCCTTCCGTGACCTTCAAGCTATTGATCCCCTGGACTTTGCCTCCTCTCTCTCTCCCCTTCTTCCTACAGTCTTCTCTTCCTCCTCCCCTGACTCCGCTGTCTCTGCTCTCAACGCCTCTCTCTCCTCCACACTTGACTCCCATGCCCCTCTCTCTTCCCGCCCTGCCTTCTCCCACAACCCCCGTCCTTGGCTCACCCCTAGTATCCGCCACCTCCGTTCTTGCACTCGTGCTGCTGAACGACTCTGGCGCAAATCCCATTCTCACGCTGACTTCCTTCACTTCAAATTCTGTCTCTCCACCCTTACTTCTGCTATCTCCCTTGCTAGACAACACTACTATGCCTCCCGCATTGAGTCCTGTTCTCGGGACCCTCGCCGCCTGTTCTCTACCTTTGACTCCCTCCTCAAGCCTCCCTGTCCTCCCCCTCCTTCTTCCCTTTCTGCTCAGGATCTTGCCTCCTTCTTCACCTCCAAGATAGACAAGATCCGCCTCGACATCGCTTCCCACTCCTCTCTTCCCACTCCCACCCCTCTCCCTCCTCCCCCTCCTTCTCTCATGTCCTCCTTCTCCCCTGCCTCCCTTAAGGAAATCTCCTCTCTGCTCTCCTCCTCCAACCCTTCCACTTGCCCCCTTGATCCCATTCCTTCCCGCCTCCTCACCTCCATTACTCCCACTGTCGCCCCTTCCTTCCTGCACATCATCAACCTCTCCCTCTCTACTGGCTCTTTCCCTTCTGCCTTCAAACATGCCACAGTCTCTCCTATTCTCAAAAAGTCCACTCTTGACCCCTCTGACCCTTCTAGCTATCGTCCTGTCTCACTCCTTCCTTTTGCTTCCAAGCTGCTTGAACGTGTTGTCTACTCCCGCTGCCTTGACTTCCTATCCTCCAACTCCTCCCTTGACCCCCTCCAATCTGGCTTCCGCCCCCTTCATTCTACTGAAACTGCTCTCGCTAAGATCACCAACGATCTTCTGGTGGCTAAATCTAAACGTCTCTATTCCATTCTTGTCCTCCTTGATCTCTCTGCTGCCTTCGATACTGTTGACCACTCACTCTTGCTGGATTCCCTTCACTCCCTTGGCTTTTGTGGCTCTGTCCATAACTGGTTCTCCTCCTACCTCTCTGACCGCTCCTTTAATGTGTCTCTCTCCAACTCCGCCTCCTCCTCCTTCCCCCTCTCAGTTGGTGTTCCTCAAGGCTCTGTTCTTGGCCCTCTCCTCTTCTCGATCTATACCTCATCCTTAGGCAAACTCATTGCCTCCCATGGCTTCCAATACCACCTCTATGCTGATGACACTCAACTCTATCTCTCTACTCCCTCTCTCTCTCCCTCTGTTCAAGCTCGTCTCATCAACTGTCTCTCTGACATCTCTACCTGGATGTCTCAACGTCAACTCAAACTCAACATGGCTAAAACTGAACTCCTTATCTTCCCCCCTCATCCTTCCTCTCCTTCCTCACTGTCAATAACTATTGATGGAGTCACCATCCTGCCTGTCCCCCAAGCCCGTAGCCTAGGCTTCATCTTTGACTCACCCCTTTCTTTTAAACCCTACATTGACTCTGTTGCTAAATCCTGTCGCTTCTCCCTCCATAACATTGCTAAGATTCGCCCTTTTCTCTCTGTCTCGTCTGCCAAAACTCTTGTTCATGCTCTGGTCATCTCTCGCCTCGATTACTGTAACCTCCTTCTCACTGGCCTTCCCCGGTCTCACCTTTCTCCCCTCATCTCTGTCCAAAACTCTGCTGCCAGGGTCATCTACCTCGCCAGTCGCTTCGACCATGTGCAGCCCCTCCTCTCTTCGCTTCACTGGCTTCCCCTTCCTGAACGAATCCTGCACAAGCTCCTAGTCTTCACCTATAAAGCTCTTCACAACCTCGCTCCCCCCTACCTCTCTGCACTTATCGCCCTCCATACTCCAGCCCGTGCACTTCGCTCCTCCTCTGTCCCTTCTCTCACCCTTCCACGCCTTCCCTGCTCCCCTAAGCGCCTTCGTCCCTTCTCACTTGCTGCCCCCCATGCCTGGAACTCCCTCCCTGTCCACATCCGCCTTGCCCCCTCCCTTCATACCTTCAAATCTCTCCTTAAAACTCACCTCTTTCGCTCTGCTCTGTCTGACTCTTTATCCTGCTGAGCCACTATTCCTATACCTACGATCGGTTTACCCTTATCCTTGCAACATGGACCTGCCTGTTGTCATTCTCATCGTAACCAAGCCAAGTACGTGCACTTGAGACCTCGCATCTTCATGAATGTTAGACCCCTTGTATCTCCCTCTGTTCCCCCTCCTAAGTCTCTCCCCCAGCTCCTGTCTCTCAGATTGTAAGCCCTAGGGGCATGGACCGTTTCTATTTTATTACTTTGTAAAGTGCCAGGTACACTGCTGGCGCTATATAAATGTTTGTTAATAATAATAATAATAATAATTATGCCATGTAAGACCCAGCTTGAGCACCTGTGCTGATCTTTCCTGTGGTGTTTTATTTTTATTACTGAACACAAAGCAGTCTTTTAGGTAACCATTTTGAGATTTACAAGTTAAAGCAACATTGGGCCACAGCAAATTCTCTCCAGCTTTCTAATGATTGCAAGGGAAGCGTGTGTGTGCATGCGTTGTGCATGATATATAGCAATAATTCACTGCATTGCCATTTAGAGGCATGAGTCCGAGAAAATGACTTCCCTTGCCTCCAGATGATGGTGCACTGATCAAGGCTTGGACCGCAAACCACTTAGGGTACAGCCACACAAGAAGGTACCACAATTTGGGCAGCCTTACCTCAATTTAGACACCATTGCCACATGATGTAAGAGGATTGGATCTGACCCCAGTGTCATCTTGGCCCCAAAGCAGGAGCGAGAGCAGTGTGCGGAAGGAGGTCCCTGTCTGGAGGAGTGGAGGTGTGTCGGGTATGAAGGGAGATATGAACTATGATCAGCCCCACCCCCTCTTGAAACTTTGTGTGGAGGGGTGTGGGTTATTGCCCCAGAACCAGAGTGAAGGTGGAAGCCGGGAGCCATGAACAGCAGCTGGAGGGAATCTTCACCCCAGCTGTCCCTGACAAGGGGGCGGGGATCTGGGAGAGGGATCTCCGGGCCACTTGTACAAGAGCCAGGCTCAGTCGTCGGCCATTCCAGTGGCACGGGCTTTGCCATTAGACTGGTACTGGCAGCCGGGGCCACGGAGGATGGTTAATATCATTGATGTTTGGTGGGAGAGAGAGTGGATTCTCCGGGGGATGTGAGTGCTGTAAAAGGGAAAGGGTTTTGTATGGTTTATTGATAGCAAGGAGGGGTGGTAGGATTAGTAATCAATACAGCTATATAACTGTGTATTGGGGTTGGTGTTTTGTGGATGGGCGTGGTGGTGAATTAATTGATGTTGTTGGAAACAATTATTATGTGAAGGAGGGTTATTCTATTATTGATTATAACTATGCTAATTAATCATGATATGTGGTAGTGAGCAATTGATTTGTAAGTAGCCCACTCCATTTGGTGAGAGCAGAAGGATTGGGTGGTGGGAGGGTCCCCCACTGGTGGTAGCAGGGGGGAGGAGAGGTAAAATGATTGACTGATATGTATTATTTTGATGAGGTTGTTGTATTTACACTACCTGCGAAGGCTTCCCTGGTGGCAGTAGGGTGAGGTGAAGTAGATAGAGGTGGTTAAGATGTATCAGCTAGACTTTAGGTTACTTTCTCACTATCTCAGTTGTAATGAAATGTGTTTTGAATTATTGGTTTTTTGGACTTTGATGCTGTTTGTTTGTTTTTCTATTTTGTATTTTTGTGTTATTGTGCTGTAGTGGGGTATTTAGAGGGGTGGGTAGTTTTTCCTTATTATTACTGGGTCCCCTGTGTGTGATTTAAGCCCAGCTGTATTTGTTTCTTGTGCTGATTTCATTTTTTTGTGAGTCGCCTGTGGCGAGAGAGTGCGGGATACAAATAAACAATGAAATGAAATGAAAAAATGACGCAGTGGCTTGTGTGCCCGGTGGCTGCCAGATGTTCACCACCTCCCAGGGCAGGGTGGGCATCTGACTGCTATGGCCTGAATCCTCAGAGAAAGGCTAGGGATGCAGTGCATACTAGCCTTACACAAAGTAGGGCAAGGTTGCCCAAATCATAGTACCATGGGCCCCGTCCTTGTCTGCCCTAACCCGTGATGAGGTTTAATGTGGGGTCTTGAGCATCCAGCAACTGCTTTCATCATTCCCATACAACCACATCACAGCAGCGCAAGATAGTGGGCAGGCTGGGAGAGGGTGGAGGGGCAGGGCTGGGTGACTGCACGTGCGGCCGATGTCTTGGCCCGTCTGCCTGGTTTACCAGCAGGTGGGGGGGCAGACTGTGTAATTGCTGTCCATGCTGTCCGAGAAGTGTGGTGGCTGTGATTGCCCACCCTGGGGCGCTTGAGGGATCGGTCTTGCCTGTCATGTGACTACACCCTTACTCTGGAGTAATCCCATTGAAGCCCAAAGGGCTTTACATGGGGTTTCAATTGGACTACTCCAGAATAAGTGGCTCATGGATCACAGCTCTGGATTTCCTCTGCTCCCAAACTCCAACTTCCTTTCTCTCATGGTTCATTGTCTATATTTGCTCTTTTATTCTTATTTACAAATAATTGTTTCAGGTTCCAAGATAAAAAGTTCTAGAGAAGAAAAATGTTGCTGTTATTTCATCCATCAAGTCTACGGCTGACAGCAAGTCAGACTGTCTTTTTCTGAAGGCAAGCAATTGTTGTTGGTGAATCAGAGGGAGCAGCTTTTGAGAAGAATGACGTGTTTGACAGATTTTCTCTACTCATTTCTAACAAGAGCTCCAAAAAGACCCTTTATCCTTCCATAGTCCCTCAAAATGGCTCGACCTAGACTCAGATTCCAGCTCACCAATGAACCTGTCACTCTCAGCAGATAAAATATATTCCTTAACTTTCTTCCAGAGATAGAGTGTGGTAGCTGTGTTGGTCCCAAGTGACAGAGAGACAAAGTGGTTTGAATTATATCTTTTATTGGACTGTTTTTGGTGAAAATAAGCAAGCTTTCTGTCCACACAGGGCCCTTCCTCAGGCATGTAGCACAGCCAGTAGAAATATATAAAGTGAGCAGGTATATATGAGGGGGCATGGAATGGGTGGGAGGGAATAGGACAAAAGAGCAGGTGGAGGGGAAGGGAGGGAGAGAGAGAGAGAGAGAGAGAGAGAGAGAGAGAGAGAGAGAGATGTGCCAGACATTTTAAAAACAGATGTAAAATTATATATTGGTGTAGGAGACACCAATTTCCCACTTTACCCCCAATCCATATATTTGCCCTCTCTGTGTGTTTACAAATACCTATTTGTCTCCTACACCAATATATAATTTTACATCTGTTTTTAAATGACTGGCTCCTCTCTCTCTCTCTCTCTCTCTCTCTCCCTCCCCTCTCTTTCTCTCTCCTGCTACTTTGTTCTATCCACTCCTACCCATTTTGTGTCTCTCTTGCAACTTTCTTAACATTCACCTGATTGTGCAGGTACACTTGGTCTTAAAAGCTCCCCCCTCCCCCTCCTCAGCAGGCAAGCAACTTTCCACTTTTGGAAGCAATACTCTTAGATAGGGTGCAGATTTGTTGTTGTTTTTTAAATACGTTGCTCCATGTAGCATGAGCTTGCTCTCTGATCTCTGTAATAAATTCTAGCAATGTGATTCTGGAGCCCTTTCACATGAGTGGTAGCCCTTTCAGATAACATGAATGTCAGTCATTTTGATTAGTGAGTGAAGGTGGTGCTGGGTTTATCCCAAATGTAAGAGATGGAGACAAAGTAGTTCAGGTGATATTTTGTATTGGACCAACCATAGCTGGTGAGGTTTTGCAAGCTTTGGGCCACACAAGGCCTTCCTCAGGCATGTAACAATTAAGGACTATAGGGAGAGATGAGGTAGTGACTTGGGTAGGCTGAATAGGAAACAAATAAGTTGGGAGGGCACTGCGGGCAGATATTTAAAGCAATGTCTGACATGTTTGTTGTTTAAACAAACAAACAAACAAACAAGCATTGTTGTTAGAGACCCAGAAACAATTAATGCAGATACAGTTACATGCTAATGCAAATATCAGGGTAGTAGCAAACAGGTTCTCAGGTGAAGGGAACTTGCATATGAAAGGAAGTGAATTCACAGCAGTAACATAAAGGTTGAGCATGCACACAGTTATAGCAGACTGTCTGGTTTTTATACTGGTTTGAAAATTCTAAATCTAAGTTAAGTCCACTCTTTTTAGTATCTAAAAAAGTGATGAATTTTAGTTCCTAGGCCTGTTTTTTAATGGGTTGTACAGTTCTCCTTTCAGGACAAGGATTGAGAGATCAGAGAGGGAGTGGTCACTCTGGGAGAAACGAGTGCTCACGTCACCTCAATGGAATTTATGTGAATGCAAAGAACTAGAGTTCATGCCAAATGGTTTCAGGATTCTACCCAGTATATGGGACTGAGATGTTCTCTGGAAATCTGCCATTGGTATTTGGAATGAGAGCTGTGGGAGGTGTTTGTCTTTGCAGTCTCCATATAAGTATTGGTGTAAACCAACAAGTCAGTCTAGGGAATCATCCAGAATCTACATTGCTGATTTATCCTTTAAGGCCATGGATTCAAAGCTCTTTCAGAAGAGGGGTGATGCTTAGAGTTGAACTGGGTAGCTCATTTGCTAACCATTGGTAATACTCACAAATTCAAGTACCATGTCGGATGTCCAACGGGCTACTCAACTACTGATCAAGCACCCAATTATTTAAAAATACTGGGTATTGCCATTGCAAATCAGTAAAATGGTAATTCAGTACAGGATTGTGATGGAAAGTAAAAAATTTGGTACTGGAAGTCAAGATCACGATGAAAAAAGGGTAAAACAATACTTCAGGTAGCATGTTGGGCACTAATCAAGTACTAATTAGTACCTGATGTTACTGGGTTAGGTCGAGTATGCTACTTTCAAAGGATACCCATTTTCATGGCTACTCGTTTAATGGTGTGAGGATTGGCAACATGCCAAGATATACAAACAAGTAGATGTTTCTCATGTTTGTACACACTAGTATTGTGCCCCTGTGATTTTACTTTGAGAAACAAGTATTCAGGGATTTCCTGGAGGTGATGAGGCTTCTTGTAGTGGGATTGCCTATAATCCAGGGCTTGGCCCCCTCACTCTGTGTTAACTATGCCCCTGGGTTGTGGTAGCAGTACCATTCCCAAGGCCATCATCCTGGATGGTTCCTCTTCTGTCCTGCTTGTCTGATGGGCAAGCTAACTCTATTGAGGACTGAATTATCCCTACCTTTATAAGCTCCTATTAGAGAGGAAAAGGCAACATGAGAATTTGTTTTGGGCAAAGTTTAAGGTGGCCTCAGAAATTGGCAACTCCAGAATGTTTTAGGCCTTAGTCCAATCATTTGGAGGAAATAGTCATGCTACAAAAGCATCCGGCTTTAAAGCAAGGGGTTAGACTGCTTTCTTCGAAAACCTATTGTATGATAAAAACTATGATGATAGCGGTGAGGGAGGTAGATTGGTTAGCACAAAAGAAAATGCGACCTATGAGTATCCTTGGTTTTCTGCCATAGTGTTAGAGACAGAAATAATCCAGGCAATAGAAAGCTTAAGGGCTAATAAAGCACCAGGATATGACTTCATCTTCCCAGAAGCTTTTAAGATCTTGCCTGAGTGGTGGGCTCCATTATTGGCAAACATTTTCTCTTGTATAAATTTAACAAACTCCATCCCTAAAGAATGGGGTATTAGTATCATTATTCCTCTTTTCAAAAAAGGAGAGCTTAATGATCCTGCCTGTTATAGGCTGATCAGCCTACTTCCAGTGTTAAATAAGCTGTATGGGAAAATTCTTCTAAATCGGCTGGAAATGTGGGTCAGAGATTACGATTTAATCCCAAGGGAGCAGTTTGGGTTTAGAGCAAATAGTTCAGTTATGAATAGTTGCTTTACGTTAGCACATTTAATTTAAAAATACGTTTCTATTCGCCAATCCCATCTTTTTTTAGCCGTTGTAGGCCTTAAAAAAGCCTTCGACTCTGTGCCCCGGAAGAATTTATGGGATAAATTAATCCATCTGGGTATTAATAGTAATCTTCTATCTCTGATTATGCAACTGCACTCTGGCAATAGAGCAAGAATCCGAGTACCTTTAGACAATAGGCATACAGCATTAATAAGAACAAATAAGGGTGTTCGTCAGGAATGTGTGTTAGTCCCTTGCTATTTAATTTATATATAAGTGATTTGAATGAGATACTGAAGAGTCAGGACCACTGTGCACCACAAATTAAAACATATCCAGTGCCTGCTCTTCAATATGCAGATGATATTGTGTTAATATTGCAAATCAAAAAAGGGCTAAAAACTTTGCTTAATGTGTGCGTGGATTATTTCTCAAAAAATGAGCTGGATATAAAGCATGTGAAAACTAAGATTATGATGGTAGGGAAAAGGACAAGGGACCCTGCAAGAGGGAAAGCTGGATCAAGTGGATTCTTTCTGTTATTTGGGGATAATGTTCAATAAAAGCGGACTGGGGAAAGACCATAATTGGCATATAGCAGGGAGGGCAAAAGCCTCTGCTAGGGTGACTCTCGCCATGGCACAACGCTCTACAGTAGTTACTAGAACTAAGATCTTGCAAATATACAGAGCAAAGGTACAGGCTACTCTGACTTATGGGCAAGAAATAACAGCTGTAGATAAAGTTGCAGAATTGGAGATAGCTCAAAACAAGTTTCTTAGACAGCTGTTAGGGATTCCACAAGTGGTCCCAGGCCCTGTTGTGAGGGAAGAAACAGGTACTTTATCAATCGGCAGTTTAAAGAAACTGGCCATATTGAAGTACTGGTTACACATATTAAATCAGGGCAAAAAGTCATTACCCCATGTATGCCTCCTAGAGAAGCTGACGAATGCCAGTGTAACCATTTACCCTTGACTTAGTATTCTATTTATATACTTGGCCAAGGCAGAATTCTCTGTACATGTGTTATGGCAGATGCCCCACACACAACAAAAAAAGCAGCTAATGGAAAGGATAATGGATATAGGAAAGCAGGAAAATATGGCGACCTTGGCAAAGTGGAAAGCAGCACCCTGGCTTGGCCATGTTAAGGAATCTTTTGGCCTTGAGCGTTATTTAGATCTAATTGCCAGCCAGGAGCTGCGTAGAAATTACACCAGGTTGTGATTCCAGCTTATAGAGACTTCTGTCACCCAAGCGTGATATAATGCATTATCACATGATCATCAAAGATGTATTGTCACATGAATGAACTGGAAACAATAGAGCATATTCTCATTAGATGCCCTGTGTACTCGGTTATAAGGGAAGTATGGATTTTGCCATTACTCAGTGGAAAGGAATATTTTGATTTAATTTATAAAATGAAATATATATTGAGCCTTGTAAAAACTGAGGAATGTATGGCTGTCGCTATATATGTCCAACTTGCTTCTGAGATCAGAGCAAATGAAGATTAAAAGGGTAAAGATAGTGGAATGTTATTTGATCAACATTAGAAGGTTCTCTATTGGTAAAGGTTTACAGTAGTAGACTGTAAAGTTGGTTTATTACTTGATATGATGTAACTGAGTAGATCTGAGTATGTGAAATAATCTCTGTAGGGTGTGGATTATGTAAAAACTCCCTTATTGAACAGTATGGCAAAGTGGTAGGATCCTGAGTTTTCTTTTTCATCAGTATTCTATGGGAGGTATGGGGATTGACTACTTGGATACAAATAGGGATTTTTTTTATCATAAATGGTTGATGTAAAAAATGTTTATAATGTAATTGTTTTATCTTTGTGGTCATGGCAAAAGCTAGTGCTGAATAAACTTAACTGAAACCCTACCTTTATTCCAGTGGAAAACTCCAGAACAAAACTGGATTCTTTCAAGAATATTTATGGAATAAGTAAGTATTTAGGGAATAAGTAGCTTTATCTAGGTTTTCTATTTTTACAAAGTATTTCTGCAAGGGATCTTTCTAACTGTGGAAGAAGTAAATCTCAGTTGTTTTTTACTTTATTCTCAAATTAATCTGAACTCAAGTCCATTTTATTTACCAATCTGAACTCAAGTCCATTTTATTTACCAATGTATGTGTTTAGGCTTCAGTAAGTTCTCCCATCTTTATATGTGAGCAGTGCATTTTCTGTGAGGAACAAACACAGTCTCTCTTCCAGCCAAGACAATAAAAATTAAGATGCTAATATATTTCAGATGCCTCTTACAGGAAAACTAAATCAGAATTATGGGGTTAGCAATAGGATTATGAAAGTGGCCCAAGTGATGGTAGTTCATATTTCAACTGTCACTCAGTTCCATAGTCTCAGTTCAGGTTCTATAAAAACTTTGTACTTGCAAGTAGGAATCTTCCAGTATTTGTTGAGAGTTTAACCCTCCGCCCTCCCCCGTGGAGTGACACTGTCATGTAATGCCACTGGGGAGAGAAGAAGTGAACTAACCAATAACATTGCAGGACTAAAAAAAAAAAACCTTAGTAGAATAGCCTTGAACTGCACTGCTGTACCAAGTAGGGTTTCTATAGAAGGAGTGGTAAATTAGTGTGATGTATGTGGCAGAGAACAATCTAAATAAGGGGGTGGTGGTGGTTTATCCCTTTAAGGAGAAACAGCTGAGAAGAGAATAGGACTATATAAACCTGTTTCAGACTCGGCTAAGGGGGCAGTTGAAACAGGATGTTGAAGGGAACAAACCTCCCCAGGGCAACTGGCTGACCCAGGACTGAGAACACAGAGAAGGCTGGAGGACAGCCCTTACTGGAACTACAGAAGCTGGAGGCTTCTAGGAATGTGCAAATAGAATGAGTTTCAGATGTTCTGTCGTTCGGTTCAAACGCCGAGTTTGGGTTCAGTTGTTCGGTTAGGCGGCCTTCGGTTCTGAACATTTGAAAATAACGCTATCGATACTGATACTGAATTCAAAGTTTTTTTCGGTATTTGTATCATTTGGCCCTGAAACAACCCCTGGTCTCCACCCCTGGTTCCAGGAAGTCTGTTCTTCAGCTGCTTCCCCCTTCCAGTCATGCTTTTCCTGCCCAAAGTCATGTTTTTTCCGCCCCCGAACTCATCCGAACTCACCTGAACATGACCGAACTGTTCAGTCATTTTTGTGTTCAGTTCGGACGTCCGAACAGACTGAGTATGGTCCAAACTCCAAACATCCGAACCACATTCAGACATCCCTAGAGGCTTCTTGGACTAAACTAGGCCTGGATCCAGAGACTAAGGAATTCCAATCAGACCGCTTTTACATGAGTGGTTGAAACCAGCGTGTTGAAGAATACACTGGATGGAAAGCCACACGGGGTGCGTTTCCATGCACTGGAAGTAGTTACCCTGCCATAGGAATCGCTGCTCGCGGGTTCTTTTTAAAGGCACATTTTGGAAGGCTCGATATCAGGGCTTCCAAAATGTGCCTTTAAAAAGACCCAGCGAGTGGTGATTCCTATGGTGGGGCGACTACTTCCTGTGCTTATAAATGCACCCAGTGGGGCTTTTCAGTCAGTGCGTTCTTCAACACGCTGATTTCAATCGCTCATCTAAAAGCGGTCTCAGGTGAGATCCATCCAGTCCTATGTAAAAGATTTTGTATTTATGCTATGTTTGGTGTTTTTAGGGACCCACCTTTGTTGGGAGAATTCTTCATTTGGTGGGCAACAGGGCTGGCTGTAGGGGCATGTGAGGAGGCCAGCAATGAATCAGGGATAACTCAGTGTGTGGTATTGGGGCACGGCAGAAGTGTCTTGTTGTGTAGCCTGTGCAAGAAGCTATATTCCCCAAGAATCCATCTTAGAGACAGCACATGGACACAATGTATTCTCCATAATATATTTTAATTAGCAGCTGCATCCTGTATTTCTTAGACATAACTTCCACTGCAGTCAGCACTGAAAGACTGGGCCGGGCCTTCATTCACAGAAGTTGTGATTTCTTTACCTATAAAAGAAATTGCTTATTCATAACCTGTAATAGAATTGTTTCACTCCAAAAGCAATTTTATTCAGCACCATATTGAACTGTAATTAAAGATTTATGATCCTATTAAAAGGTAATGTTGTAGTTAATCCTTAATAATAAAACACTTCATAAAAGTTCAGTGTTGCGCACAAAGCTGAGTGCAATTGACAAGTTCTGCAAAATATTTATTGTACATTCAAAGTGTCAGAAAGGATTGTACTATTACTGTTCCCTTTCAAATAATAATCATGGGACTGTGGCATTATTTCCTAGGGCATTTTCACACAAGACACTTGCCACCCACTACCCACCTACTATACATGTTACAGGGCTCCCATAGGGCAATCCTGCAGCCCTGGAACATGTATAGTCCTTGGGTAGTGAGTGGAGAGTATCTTTTGTGAAAATTATCCTAGTGGCACTCAAGCAACTTGCAAAGGGCCTGACCAAGAGAATCAGAGTTGGCATGAGTGGAATGCTGGACCCATTGACTCTTTAAACATCCTTATTGGTGGGGAAGTTGCTATTCCAGGGAGACCCACTGGAAGCCGGGATGGTACCACCAGGGGTGGATTGGCCATTGAATGCACCGGGAGGATTCTAGGTGGGCCGGGGGCCGGGCTGGGGGCCGGTCATGCTGTCTTTTTAAAAATTATTCTTTACAAACAAACCAAAAAAACTGTTGGTCCTGACCCCTGTAGGGTTGTGTTGTGTTGGAGGGGAGGGGGGGGG
>QEPC01004955.1:317879-339999 GCA_003113815.1 Sphenodon punctatus
GGGCCACTGAGCACTGAAACGGAGTGATTTGGGGAGCCAGAGCACTGAAATGAGGGCCAGTACCCCCACCAGTGGCAGTCTCCCCCCTGCCATCCCCCCATAACCTCCTGCTCACCCCTGCCAGGCTGCTGAGGATCTGAGTCTGGGGACTCAGCTCCGATAGGCCCCAAATCTGGTACACTCTGCCCACCCCAAGCCACGCCCCCAAGTCATGCCCCCTTAGCCCGTTTCCGGCGTGTTCGCCGCCGGCACAGGGCCACTAACACTATATCTTCCTGGGCCACTTTGATTTCCCAATTCGCCCCTGGGTACCACTACCTTTCTCTTTGGAGACCAAGACTGGCAAGGAGCTTTGGGAGAGCCGCTGCTTACTAAGACCCCACCCCATGCCTTTAGGGGACCCATAATTTGGACATGAGGGCTGAAACGAGAAGCAATTTTTTTTTGAGAAAATATCATGAAAATCAAGAATTGTCACTGACATCTCAGTATGATCTCAATAACAGACCAAGATCTCAGCTGAGACATTTTTTAAAAAATACAGTTTATTGTTTATCGTTTACCATTACCATTTACCACAATTTACCATTTGCTGTATACCGATTTACCATATACCACCTTCATCCTGGGAAAGCTCATGCGCAAAATACCACTTTGCACATGTGAATTACTGGGATGAAGGCGGTACACAGTAAACAGTACATGGTAAATCGGTATACAGTAAATGGTGAATTGCAGTAAACAGTAACAATATACAATAAATGGTAACTGGTATTTCAAGAAAAATTTCTTGACCAAGATATGTCGAGAATTGGTATCTTTCTTGATTATTGTTTCTTGCTTAAAACAAGTCGAAAACTGTGATTCTCGATTATAACAGAAAAAAACAATAGATCATGTTTCAGCCCTAGACATGAACCTGGACCCACTACAGCCTTGCTATGCCACTCAGGCCATTTTTAAAATTAGGTGCTTAGAAGAACCTCTGGAGCCCAGTATTCAAAAGGAAAGCCGCGTGGGCAGTGTTTACACGCTTCCTGTGCTACCGCAAGTGGTGTGCCACCCTTTAACTTCATTGGCAGTGACTGCAAATGTGGGGTTTTCAAAAAGGCGCGTTCGATAGACCTGAATATTGAGGTCTATAGAATACACCTCTCTTAAAGCCCTACAACTGCAGCCACTGCCACTGAAGAGAACAGGCGGCACGCCACTTCTGGTAGCACGGGGAGCATATAAACACTCCCTGCGTGGCTTTCCTTTTGAATACAGGGCTCTGGAGGTGCTTCTAAGCAACTCATTTAAAAGTGGCCAGACACAGCTGCATGCAGGAACTCCAGCATTTCCCAGTTCTTCCTCAGTTCTTCCTCAGTTGCCTAGCACAGTGCTGCTGTTCCTGCCTTGCCTATTGAAGTCACTGTGCTAGGTTCTAGGGACATCCCTAGACATTTTAAAAAAATGAACCTGGACCCATTAAATTTATGTTTGATTTTTTTCTATTTAATTTTTTGTTCTGTTTTTTCATTTACGTATAAAATTTCATTTTCCATTCATTTCAAGGTTATTCTATATGTTTAAATAGGCATTATCTTGCATGGCTTCAGTTTGCCAAAGCAGTGTTTTTAAGTTATCTCGCTGACACTTTCCCATCTCCAAACTGTGACTGTGAACTATTAAGTGTGACAGTGTTCAATATATTAGGTGACTCCTTCTGTGGGCCTGGTTCCCCATAACTCCCTCTCTCATTGGGTGTCTTCTAGGGCTGAAATGGCAGGCTGCTGTGGTAGCTTTTTCCACTGGAAAAGGCTCTTCTGCAATGAGCGGCACAGTGAGATACAGACATTAATTCAGCTAGTTTCATTCCGCTACTTCCACCGGCTCTGAAAACAGCGGAACAATGTTTTTTTCAACAGTTTCCAGTTTCCAAATTAGCGGAATGCTGGTGGAATTAGCAGAATGCCAGCAGAAAAGCTGCGGAAAGTCGCGGGCATTTCCGAAATGGTGGAATGAAATGGCGGGTTAGAAAAAGGAGTTGCCGCTTCAACACTAGTGTCTTCAGGCTGACCCATGGCTGGCCACCCCTGTACTTGCTCTGTGGGTGGCCAGCCCTGTGTCCCCTCCATCCAGCTCCACCTGCACCAGAGTTACATGGACCCAGCAACTGCCGTGGTCCATGGTCCATCTCCGTCTGGTGCCCCAGGTTTGGGTAGCTGACACCACTGCTTGTGCTCCAGGATGTTCTGGAGCACCACAAGTTGGGATGGAGAGGATCAGGAAGCATCTGTTCCACCTCTTCTCTGTCTTCACATCTGTCAGCCCATCTTTACACGAACAGGCCAACCGGGGTGAGGTGGAGCAGAGGGAGTGCTGCCATTGGCCCACTGAAGCAAACAGCAGCAGCAATTTGTGGGCATTCTCATTGGTGTCTCAAATGCTTAAGTGACTCCCATCCATTAGAGAAGTGACTGGTGGGAATAAAAGAGAGAGAATCTGGCAGGCAATGGGTGGGCAGAAGAGAAGCAGGCTCTGGAGTGGAAAATGAGTGGGTTTGGGGTGTATATATAAATATGTGTGTGTGCATCTGGTTTTGAAATGGAGGAGGATGGAATAGAATCTACCAGATGACACTCTGACGCTAGCAGCAGTCAGACAAAGCAGCTGTATTGCAGCCTATGGCTTTCACAGTGCCCTTCCTCCAGTGCCCCAGGTTGGATACTCCAAAGTTCTGGCAGCACTGAACACAGCCCTATCATAGAATTCTCTGTGTGTGTGCATCAAGTGCTGTGTGATGTCCAGGGTTCCTAGTTTTCTGTGACAAAAAATTGGAAATTCTCTGATAAAAATTCCATAAATTCCCTGATTAAAAAACCAAAATATCTGTTTTTCGGTAATTAAATGTAAACGCTAATTGACTTTCCCTCACCACAATAGATAGCTAGATAGATAGATAGATAGATAGATAGATAGATAGATATACACACACATACAGGTGGAGGCTGTGG
This sequence comes from Sphenodon punctatus, assembly GCA_003113815.1. Taxonomy (NCBI): domain Eukaryota; kingdom Metazoa; phylum Chordata; class Lepidosauria; order Sphenodontia; family Sphenodontidae; genus Sphenodon; species Sphenodon punctatus. The sequence goes on from QEPC01004955.1 coordinate 320,879, forward strand.
CGAGGGTTGCCTTCTGCCAACTACATCTGGTGCGGTGGCTTTGTCCGCTGGTTTCACTTTCTGACCTGGCCATGATCATCCATGCTTTTATTACCTCTCAGTTAGATTACTGTAACGTGCTACGTGGGGCTACCTATGGTGACGGCTCGGAAGCTGCAGCTGGCACAGAATGCAGTGGCCCGGCTCCTGGTGGGGCTGGGCCATCAGGAGCACATTGCACCAGTGCTCCAATCTCTGCCCTGGCTGCCAATAGTCTTCTGGGCCTGATTCAAAGTGTTCGTATTGACCTATAAAGCCCTACACGGCCTGGGCCCTGACCATTTGAGGGATTGTCTCACTTCCCGGGTTCTGGACTGGACCCTGCGGTCATCTGAGTGTGCCACGTTGGAGGTCCCCCGGGTTTCCTGGGGGGCCCACAAGATAGGGTGTTCTCGGTGGCTGCACCGTGCCTTTGGAACTCCCTCCTGGTGGAGGCCCGTCTGGCCCCAGAGCTCCTGGTATTTCATAAGAATTGTAAGACCTGGCTGTTTCATCAGGCATTTGGTGAGGGAGAGGGGTATGGGTGGATTGGTGGGTGGGGTTGGGGGAGAGGGGTCTTTTCCCCCTCTTATATTGCTTATTCGATGTTGTAATTGATTTTATAGTATTTTATATTGTGTTTAATGTTAGCCGCCCCATGCTGCCTGTGGCAGGAGGGGCGGGGTATAAAACTGGTGTGCATATATATATATATATATATATGACTATTTTCATTTTTATGTAATTTTGCAGCTGTCATACGAACAGTCTCCCCCCCAAAATTTGGGGTTTGAGAAAACTGTTAGTAGTCCGTTTGTAGGCCTGTTTGGGGGTGACAATATTTTAAATTGTGTTAAAATTGTTGTTAGGAGTGTTTGATGGCAGGGGCAGAGGGAATGGCTGGAGGGGAGGGGTATGGGTTTAGTGAGGAAGGAAGGGGTTTAAATGTGGAAGGTTGAGAGTGGGTTATGGTGCCACTACCCCTCTGTGAGAGGGTATTGTTGAAGATGCCTCACGCCGCTTTTAGACGAGGGCGCTGAAAGCGCCTCCAGAGCCACGTGTTGAGAAGCTGCGCTGCACTGCCGGAAGTGACGTTCTCCCCATTGCCAGCAACGGCGGTGGCCGGAGACATGACACTGTGCAGAGGCATGTTCTAGAGACCTCAGTTTTTAGGTCTCTAGAACACATTCTAGAGACCTTAATTTTCAGGTCTCTAGAACACGTTCTAAAGACCTCAATTTTCAGGTCTGTAGAACACACTTCTGCACAGTGCCGCATCTCCGGCCACTGCTGTTGCCGGCAACGGGGAGAACGTCACTTCTGGCAGTGCGGTGCGGCTTCTCTCTTAACGCGCGGCTCAGTAGGCACTTCTCAGCGCCTAGTCTAAAAACGGCCTCAGTTTCCCAAAAAAGAAAAAAGTACTTAGTGGTTCAAATCAGACATAATCTGACCTGAACATAGGGTACTAGTTTCCAATCTGAGGATTAAACTGAGATCACACCTACTATGTGGATAAGAGTTAACCCTCCTTAGTACATATATGTGATTACAGTATATTTTTAAAGGAGGACTCAAGACAAAAAGAATACAAAAAACATATGGATTTACTTAAATTCAAATAAGGTTTCAGATAGTTCAAAAAGGAAAACTCAGTTATCAATATGAAGTTATGAACAACGTGATACAAAAGACATTAATAAAACATCATACGTTGTCTAAGTCAAAACCTTAAAGAAAAAGCTATGTTATCTATCTATCTATCTATCTATCTATCTGGATCAGTGTCATAGTTACCAATTCTTTAGGCCCACATCTGCCTAGTTGAGAAGACTTCAGGAATCCAAAAGCTTTCTAACTTTCTCCCTTCCAGGGCAGGCATATTTATCCTACATTTCTATATGTTCCAGCACTTTCTGAAATTAATAAGTGTCTACCCACTGACTGACCAGTCAAAATAAAAAACTTCAGAATAGACACTTTTGCCAGAAACTGAACACTGATTCATATCTTAAGCATAGAATTTCAATGGAAGACACACAAAAATCCTACTGGCAGAAGTTGGAATGTTTCAAAATACACACTAGCTAACTTCCCTCACAATGCCTTATTTACAAGTGAGTTTCAGGTTAAGCCACTAACATACACAGGTGAAAAGGTAAAGCGGGGTTAACCAAAGAGAAAACTGTATAAGAAACAAACACAGAGTTTCAAAAACAAATCTTCCTAGTCTCTCTCCTATTCAGCATTTTAGCTTTGTCAAACAGATCTCTTCACATTTTGAATCAGAGGTTTGTCAAGCACATATTAAAATACATCAAAATGCATGTCAATACATGACAGTATGGGAAGGTATTTGAGGAGAGTTTCCCTGGTTGCCCTGTGAGGGGGTGGGAGAGAGTGCCCCAGCCTCCCTGTAAGAGGGGGGAGTTCAGGCAGGAGGACAATGGGTGTGAGGGAGTGTCCCTTCCAGCCCCCCTGTGTGAGGGGGGTGTAGGTTTGGGGGCACAGGGTGGGGGGAAAGGATGGGAGGAGGGGCCATGGTCTCCCTGTGAAGGAGGATGCATTCAAAGGGAAGGTGCGGAATGAACGGTGTTTCCCTGCCTGCTGTATTTTCCCCTCCACCTCTGGAGATGCTGGGCTTGGAGGACCCTCTCCAGTTCCCCTCACCTGGGGCCCTTATGGGCCATTTTAGGGGGTGGGGCGGCTGGTGGGTTTTGAGGTTGGAGGGGCAGTAAGGCCAGCGATCCCAGGAGTGGAGCCAGGGCAACGGTAGACGGAGCCAGGGCAATGGTAGGCAGAGCCAGGGAAATGGTAGGCAGTGGAATGGCATAACCCAGCAGCAAGGAGTTCCCAGGATTAACATTGAATGGACATTACATTACTTAATCATGGTAACGCTGCTGTGTGAAGCACTTCCACCAGGGGATAGAGAACCCTCTTATTGGCAGAGCATTTAGCAGGTGAGGATAGAGGTTGGGTGGATTTTGGGGGTGTGGGTAGGGGATTTTAGGGGATTTTGTATTTTTACTATTTTTCTCTTTGTGCTTTTGTTTCTGTAAACCATCCTGAGCCTTTGGGGAAGGGCAGGGTATAAATTCTGATAAATATAAGATATTATGGTCTTGTGCAAGTGTGTAGAGAGGGGATTAATTGGAATTAAATTCACCCCCCTAGTCAGGTACCCATGTTCACTGTGTTTTCCCCATTGCTCCTAATGAAGAAAATGCAGTGAACACTGTCTCTGCCCTTAGTCAATTTAAGTTCCTTTTTCCACATAGACAGAAATTTAGTGAATTGCATCTTTCTCAGCAGAACAATTCTCTGTCTGATTCAAACCTTGGAACCTCACCACAGACTAGCCACTAGTCTCGCTCTTCTTTACAGACCTGTTTATTAAGAAATAACCTTTACAAACTTGTTGTCACACCTGTGAACAACAAGTGCAACGTTTCCAGCAATTTCATTTCGACAGACTATTCAACTCCTGGTTTAAAAGCAGACAGACAAGTCACACACCTTAAAACCTCACTTACAAGCAGTTTTAGCAAAGATCCACAGAACAGACAAAGCTTTCCCCAAAACCACAAGTTAAACCAGAAACCAAGCTACAATGAGGCACCTTAATTTAGGCAGGTTATATTCACAGGTTAAAATGTCTTCCCACTTGTCACACTTGTGAACAACAAGTGGAGCGTTTCCAGCAATTTCATTTAGGCAGGCTAATCAACTCCTGGTTTAAATGCAGACAGACAAGTCACAACCTTAAACCGCACTTACAAGCAGTTTTAGCAAAGATCCACAGGACACAAAGATTTTTCCCAGTCTGCGAAGGTTTATTCCCAGGGCCCTATCATCTGGACAGCAATTTCATTTAGGCAGGCTATTGAAATTTGATTAGCAATTTCATTTAGGCAGGCTATTCAACTCCTGCTTTAAAAGCAGACAGACAAGTCACACACCTTAAACCTCACTTACAAGCAGTTTTAGCAAAGATCCACAGAACAGACAAAGCTTTCCCCCAAACCACACATAAACCAGAAACCAAGATACAATGAGGCACTTTAATTTAGGCAGGTTATATTCACAGGTTAAAATGTGTCCCCACTTGTCACACCTGTGAACAACAAGTGCAGCGTTTCCAGAAATTTCGTTTAGGTAGGCTAATCAACTCCTGTTTTAAAAGCAGACAAGTCACAACCTTAAACCTCACTTGCAAGTAGTTTTAGCAAAGATCCACAGGACACAAAGCTTTTCCCCAATCTGCGCAGGTTTATTCCCAGGGCCCTATCCCTCCCCATCATCTCTGCACGCAGCCCCCTTCTGTATCCCCCCCAATCTTTCCCCATCAGCTCTGCACCCCAGCCCCTGCTGCATCCACCCCCCATCCTCCCCCATCAGCTCTGCACCCGAAACCCCCTGCTGCATCTCCCCCAATCCTGCCCCATCAGCTCTGCACCACAGCCCCTGCTGCACCCCCCCAAATCCTCCCCTTCAGCTCTGCAACCCAGCCCCCTGCTGCTCCCCAAATCCTCCCCATAGCTCTGCATCCCCCCAAATCCTCTCCATAGCTCTGCACCCAGTCAACAGCCCCTGCTGCATTCACCCCCCAAAATCCTCCCCATCAGCTCTGCACCCCAGTCCCATGCTGCATCCACAACCCCAAATCCTCCCCCATCAGCTCTGCACCCGAGCCCCCCTGCTGCATCTCCCCCAATCCTCCCCCATCCGCTCTGCACCCCAGCTCTTGCTGCACACCCCCAAAGAAAATCCTCCCCCATCAGGTCTGCACCCCAGCCCCCTGCTGATTCCCCCCCCCCCAAATCCTCCCCATAGCTCTGCACCCACTCACCAGTCCCTGCTGTGGAGGATTCCTCCCCATCAGCTCTGCACCCAGCCTGGCCCAACATGACTCAGTCCACTCCAGACTCAGGAAAAGAAGCCCATGTTCCCCATCCCCCACCCCCCGCTCACAGGGCATTAAGGGCTATAGCCCATCTTATGAACTGCGCTTCCAGTTTCCTCCCCCATAGACCTCCATGCAAGTCTGTAACGCATTGCTGTTTTTTAAAACACACACCTGGATGCCAGCCCCTAGCGCCCAGCGAGCGTTCTGTTATATTTTGCCCCTGCAAGGCTCCATCTGTGTACACAAGGCTGAGCTCCACTCCTTCCCCTCCTGCAATCATGAGCTTCTGCTGCCAGGCTCCCAAACCCGGAAGTGTGGAGCAGCTGCTGCGGCAGCACCGGTAAGCTGAGAGCAGTGAGCAGGGTGTCACTCGCTCTCGCTCAGCTCTCTTTTATCCATCCTGCCTGCACTCAGTCTGGGAACCTCCCAGACTGAGTGCAGGCAGGGAAAACAAGTCCAGGATGATGATGACAGTGGGGGCTGCTGGGGGCGGGGGAGGGTGTCAACACCCCTAATGCCCCTGATGGAGATCCGCGCCTGGGTTGAATATCCTATGCTAGAGATTGAGGCCTGTCCAGGGTGTGTGTGTTGAGAGTGGGGCAGTTATGTTGGGCATGGGGAGGTATGGTGGGAGGAGGATGGACTATTGGGGATCCAGAGACATTTGGTGTCCAGAGACATTTGGTGTCTGTCCCTGTGTCCAACTTCCACCCTGTTGCAGCATATTTAGGGGCTAAGGACAGTAGAGTCCCTGATCTGACACTGATGCTGCTTAATGTGAGGTTGGTGGCTAATAAAACATCTACCATCTGTGATCTTATTCAGGATGCAGCCGCCAGCCTCATCTGCATTACAGAGACCTGGCTGGTTAAGGCATCCAGGCCAATTTTGTCCCAGATGGTTCCTGCCGGGTACTCGGTGCAGCATCAGCCTAGGATTGGGGTCCCATGTGTGTGGAATGACTGTGATCTGTAGACACCTTGAAGTTTTGAAGGTATCTGGTGCCTGACTCACCCAATATGGAGTGTGAGACACCTTGACTGTAGACACCTTGGACTGTAGACACCTATGGACTGCAGACACCTTGATATTTTGCAGATATCTGGTGCCTGACTCACCCAATATGGAGTGTTTACACCTCATGTTGGATTTGGCGGGGGATATATTGGGGATTCTGCTGGTGTACCAACCACCCTGCTGCACAGCTGACTCCCTGGCTGCCCTAGCTGAGCTGATCTTGGCAGTGGTGTTGGTAACGTCCAGACTTATTATCTTTGGAGATTTCAGCATATAGCCTTTCAGGGGCAGAGCAGGAGTTCATGGTGATATCTAATCTGACACGTGAGGCAGGACACACATTGAGCTTGATGTTTTACGCACCAGCCTGGAAGCAGGGGTTCCAATTATTGGGGGTGTGGTTGTGACACCTTTGTCGTAGTAGGATCATTATCTTCTGAATGCACATATCCCTGCCCTTCTATGCCCTCATTGGGATGGTGGACCTATTAGGATGGTCTGCCCTTGGAGAATAATAGATTCAATTGGTTTCCAGAACTGTCTTGGTGGATTTACTTACTTACCTTAGCGGCTACTCTGCCAATGGCCTGGTTGCTTTGTAAAATGACATCCTGACCATGGCCATTGACATGGTTGCACCGAGGCATCCACTCCCTCATCTGTGGTGTATGAGGGACCTGAGGCAGTTAAAGCAGGAGGATATGTGGTTATAGTACAGGTGGTGCTCGACTCATGCGTAAGTCGACCAATACTGGCATAGATAATTTTTAAAGGACTATGCCATGGCTGTGATGGTGGCAAAGAAAGCTTTCTTCTCTGATATAGTATCTTCAAAGTCTTGTCCGGCTGAGCTGTTCTGGGTGGTGAGGGGACTGGTTAATTTGTTCTGCCTCTGCCCAAAAATGAAGTCATCTAATGCCCGCTGTGACATTTTTAGTAATTACTTATCAGACAAAATCACACATATTCATCATGATTTGGGTGCTGCCATTTTACCTGCAGAGTCAGAGTTTGGGGTTATGGAAGCTCAGTCTTGTCCCATATATTTGGATCTGTTGCTTTCGGTATTGCCCACCAATGTGAAGGTGGCTTGGGGCTGTGAGGCTGACCAGCTGTGAACTATATCCGTGCCCGTCCTGACTGGTAAAAGCCAGCTGGGAGTTGCTGGAGCTGCTGCTCACTGGAGTTGTCAACGCCTCTCTTAGGGAGGGTAGGTTTCAGACATTCTTAAAACTGAAGTTGTCCAGCCAGCTGTTGACATCCTGGCCAGCTATCTGCCTCTCTCTAACCTTCCCTTTTTAGGGAAGGTTATTTAATGGGTGGTTGCCCAACAGCTCCAAGCTCATCTCAATATCATCGGATTTCTGGACCAATTCCAGTTGGGCATTCACCCTGGGTATGGATCAGAGACTGCACTTCTGCCTTGGTTGATGACCTGACCCTTGTGATTGACAAGGGGAATTCTGCCTTGTTGATCTTGTTGGATCTTTCAGTGGCCTTTCATACCATTTATCATGAGGTGTTGTTGATATGACTGTGAGACCTGGCACGGGTGCATGGGATCACTTTTGAGTGAATCCTCAGGGGGCCTGTCGTTCTCTCACCGCCCCCGCCCTGAGGGCCTGGGTGGTGGTGTGGGCTTGCTCCTTGCTAAGCACTGCCAATTCAAAACCCTCTCCCCTCCCCCCTCCTCCTCCTTCCCTTCCTTTGAGGCCCACTCTGTGCGCTTATACTCCCCTCTACACCTTCGGGTTGCGGTCATCTACCGCCCCCCGGGTTCCCTCTCCTCTTTCCTCCCGGACTTTGAATCCTGGCTCACCTTCTTCCTCTCCGATGATATCCCCACTCTTATCCTTGGTGATTTCAACATTCACGTTGACACGCCCTCCGCCCCCTCTGTTTCCCGCTTTCTCTCTCTCGCTTCCTCCTTTAATCTCCGACTCTGGACCGACTCCCCCACTCATACTGACGGCCATTCCCTCGACCTCGTCTTCACTCGAAACTGTTCTCTAACTGACCTCTCCTTTGACCCCTTCCCTAGTTCTGATCACTTCCTCGGCTCCTTCAGCCTTTCCCACCGACCCCCCTCCGCCTCCCCCTCTATGCGCCCCTTCCGCAATATGCAGGCCCTTACTCCCTCGGAGTTTGCCGCACATCTTTCCCCCCTTCTCCCCCCCGTTTTCGCCTCCTCCTCCCCTGACTCTGCTGTCTCTGCTCTCAACGCTTCTCTCTCCTCGACCCTTGACTCTCTTGCCCCCCCCTCTGCTCGCCCCGTCCGCCCCCTCGACCCCCGCCCCTGGCTTACCCCTGCCATCCGCTACCTCCGCTCCTGCGCCCGGGCTGCCGAACGCCTCTGGCGCAAATCCCGCTCCCTCCCTGACTTCCTCCATTACAAATTCTCCCTCTCCTCCCTCTCCTCGGCTATCTCCCTAGCTAGGCAGCGCTATTATGCCTCTAGGATCGAATCTTTCTCCCGCGACCCTCGCCGCCTTTTCTCTACTTTCGACTCCCTTCTCAAACCCCCCTGCCCTCCCCCGCCCTCTTCCCTTGCTGCTCGGGATCTTGCGTCGTTCTTCACCTCCAAGATTGACAAGATCCGTCGGGATATTGCCTCCCGCCCCCCTCCGCCCCCCGCTCCCCTCCCGCCCCCTCCCCCGCCCCCCTCCCTCCTCGCATCCTTCCCTCCTGCCTCTCTCCAGGAAATCTCTGCTCTTCTCTCTTCATCCAACCCCTCCACCTGCCCCCTTGACCCGATCCCCTCCCGCCTCCTGACCTCTATTGCTCCCACTGTCGCTCCCCCCCTTCTGCATGTTGTCAATCTCTCCCTTTCCACAGGCTCCTTCCCCTCTGCCTTCAAACATGCCACTGTCTCCCCCATCCTCAAAAAGCCTACCCTGGACCCTTTCGATCCCTCTAGTTACCGGCCGGTCTCCCTCCTTCCCTTTGCTTCGAAGCTCCTGGAACGTGTCGTCTACTCCCGCTGCCTGAACCTCCTCTCTGCCAACTCCTCCCTCGACCCTCTCCAGTCCGGCTTCCGCCCCCTCCACTCTACTGAAACTGCCCTGGCCAAGATCACCAATGATCTACTTGTCGCTAAATCGAAGCGCCACTACTCCGTTCTTGTCCTCCTTGACCTCTCTGCCGCCTTTGACACTGTCGACCACTCGCTCCTCTTGGACTCCCTTTACTCTTTGGGCTTCCGTGGCTCTGTCTTTGACTGGTTCTCCTCCTACCTCTCTGACCGCTCCTTTAATGTCTCCCTCCCCGAGTCGACCTCCCCCTCCCTTCCCCTCTCGGTTGGGGTTCCCCAAGGTTCTGTCCTTGGCCCTCTCCTCTTCTCTATCTACACCCGGTCCCTTGGTGAAATTATTGCCTCCCACGGGTTCCAATACCATCTCTATGCTGATGACACCCAACTCTATCTCTCTACCCCCTCTCTCTCCTCCTCTGTCCGCTCACGCCTCGTCGACTGCCTCTCTGATATCTCCGCCTGGATGTCCCGACGCCAACTCAAACTGAACATGGCCAAGACTGAACTCCTCATTTTTCCTCCCTCCCCCTCCTCTCCCTCTGACCTGACCGTCTGCATTGATGGGGTCACCATCCGTCCTGTTCTCCGTGCCCGCAGCTTGGGCTTCATTTTTGACACGCACCTCTCCTTTAAACCTTACATTGACTCTGTGGCCAAATCCTGCCGATTCGCTCTCCTCAACATTGCCCGCATTCGCCCCTTTCTATCTGTCTCCTCGGCCAAAATCCTTGTTCATGCCATGGTTATCTCTCGCCTCGACTACTGCAACCTCCTCCTTGCTGGCCTCCCTCGCTCCCACCTGTCCCCCCTTGTGGCGATCCAAAACTCTGCCGCCAAGGTCATTCACTCTGCCCGTCGCTTCGACCATGTGACGCCTCTCCTCCTCTCCCTTCACTGGCTCCCCCTTCCTGAACGTATCCTGTTCAAACTCCTGGTTTTCACGTTCAAATCGCTCCATGACCAAGCTCCCCCTTACCTCTCGGACCTAATCGCCCTACGCGCTCCTGCGCGCGCTCTCCGCTCTTCCGCTGTCCCCTCCCTCGCTCTCCCTCGCTTCTCCTGCTCGCCCAACCGCCTTCGTCCCTTCTCCCTCGCTGCCCCGCATGCCTGGAACTCCCTCCCTGCCGACGTCCGCCTCGCCTCCTCCCTCCGCTCCTTCAAATCCCTCCTCAAGACCCACCTTTTCCATGCTGCCTTTCCCAATGCCCTCTAGTCTTTCCCCTTGCTCTTACTGTCAGCCCTCCTCTGCTGACTGCTGCTACCGACCACCTTGTAACCAAGCCAAGTACACGCACCTGAGACTTCGCATCCGCCTGAATGTTTGTTTGTCTTCTCCCATGTCTCTCCCGCTGTCCCCTCTCCTTGTCTCCCCCTCCTTGTCTTTTAGATTGTAAGCCACAGGTAGGGACCGCAGCTGATTATATGTTCTGTACAGCGCCAGGTTGTTACTGGCGCTTTATAAATGTTTAATAATAATAATAATAATAATAATCCCCAGCTCAGGGGCCATTCCTCAGTCATGTCTGGGGGCAGTGCATTACCCGGGCCTGGACTTGGGGATGGGTGGAGGGGCACCCCCCTCCACCCATCCCCAAACCTGAGCGGCCATTCCGATCACTTACCTGATCCTCTGTCGCTGCTCCCACTGCTGCTGCCACCACCACTGTTGCCACCTCTGGCCTGAGCCCCGCACTGGGCTCAGAGTTTCAGGCAGGGCAGGCACTGCAGCAGTAGTTCAAATCTTCTGCCCCCGTCCTCCACTGCCTGTCACAGTCTTGGCCAGGGGAAATGAGGGAGAGAGAGGCAGAGGCCCCACCTCTCCCTCATTTCCCCTGGCTGAAATAGACAGGCAGCAGAGGGAGCAAGTGGTGTGAGGGAGAGGCAGGGCCTCTGTCTGCTTCTCCCTCACTTCAAGTGGAAGTGAGGGAAGAAGCAGAGGCCCCACCTCTCCCTCACTCTGTGGGTGTCCCCCTGCCCCACCTGTCAGTCTCTCGGTCACGGGAAATGAGGGAGAGATGGCGCCTCTGCCTCTCTCTCCCTCATTTCCCTGGGCCGAGACTGTGACAGGCAGTGGGGAGGCGGACATGGAGTGTGGGAGTGGTGGGGGCTCTGCCTCTCACTCACTCCTGCTGGCCCCCTCTGCTGCCTGTCAGTCAGAGTCAGCCAGGGACCCCACACCCAGGGTTCCCAGCTCCTGGACACTGTCAGCCCAGGAGCTGGGGACCCCAAGTGCACCCCCCCCAGCTTAGGGCCAGCCCTGTGAAGATCCACAATGGCAGCTGCCATCAGGCCATTTCCCAGTGCTTCCTAGAGATGTGTGAATGTGGTTCGGACATTTGGAGTTCGGCCCGAACTCAGCAAGTTCAGATGGCCGAACCGAACAGCTGAACTGAACACCAAACCCCCCGAAAAGTTTGGCCACGTTCGGATTAGTTCGGGCAGGAAAAACCTGGATGGCAGGCCCGCGGGGGGGGGCATCTAAGGAGGGGTGGAGAGGCTTGGACTAGCAGCCATCCTGCCAAATCACCATCCTTCTTTTCCTCAGACCACTAGTTTGACAGCCTGCGATTAGCCACAGGCTAGGCTGCACAGAGTCAATGGAGCTTGTGGTAAGGTGGGCACAGGAAGTAACAAAAGTCATTGCCCTCCCCCCTTTCATATAGTTCTGAGCTAGCCACTGATTGTGTCAGCAGGCATTTTCAGAACTCTCCCTCTCCCAGCAGTTTAAGTTCCTCCCAATCCGTTGCCATCCTCTTCCTATTTCACTCATTTCCACACATTTACCTCCATAGTTTCATTTATTTAGATTAGATTAGATTAGATTAGATTAGATAGATTTAGGTGTTATTTTTATTTTTTACCCCTCCCTGTGATCTAGGGTTGTGTGAAAGAACGGGTTTTGGATGTCCGGCCGTTCTGCCCGAAAACCTAGTTCGGGTTTGGGGGTTCAATCCAGTGTAGTTTGGTTCCACTGAATGGTCGGTGGAGTTTGGACACACTGTGAGGCTTGGGGCACTCCAAGAACCCCCAGGGGTGCCCGTGGCACCATGGCAGGCTGCCGGAGACTCAGCAGTGGCAGCAGCAGCAGCAGATAATGGGAAGGCTTGGTGTGTGACACCCTGGGTTGCCCGGGCAGGAAGGCTCAGTGCTTGGCCCCTGGGGGTGCCATGGTGGCATGGCAGGCCATCAGAGACCCAGCAGCAGCAGCAGCAGCAGCAGCAGCAGCAGAGACCAGGAAGGCTTGGCACTTTGCACACCGGGTTTCCCGGGCAGGCAGGATCAGCACTTGGCCCCTGGTGGTACCCATGGCAGCATGGCAGGCTCTTGGAGACCCAGCAGCAGCAACAGCAGCAGCAGAGACAGGAAAGACTTGGCACTTGGCACCCCAGGTTGCCCAGGCAGGCAGGCTCAGCGCTTGGCCCCTGGGGATGCCCGTGGCACCAGGGCTGGCCACCTGAGACCCAGCGGTGGCAGCAGCAGCAGAGGCCAGGAAGGCTTGGGGCTCGGTGACTGGCCTGGCACCCTTACTTGGTTGGGCATTGCAGGCTAGTAGGCCTCCAGTTCTGCTCCCTCTGTGCTAGCTGGCTTTGCCATTTCTAGTCACCATCATGGTAGGCAGTGGCTGGATGGCTATCTGGCTATGTGAATCACCACCGAGCAAGGCTACTTGACCAATTTTCAGAAGAGTTGGTTGAGATCTGGCAAGTAGGATGCCAGCCTGCAATGCCCGGACCCATATGGGTTCCATGCCAGCCACCAAGCCCTGGTCGGGATTCTTCCATGCCTGGAATGTAGGCCCCAGAACCCTGATGGTGGGTCTTGGGGCTGGAGTGGCTGCCTTTTCCTTGATGCCATGGAATGACAGGTTTCTGTGAGAGGAATGACAGCCCCAGAACCCTGATGGTGGGTTCTGGGACAGGAGTGGCAGCTTCTCAATGACATGGATGGACAGCCCTCCCTGCCTGGAACATAGGCCCTGGAACCCTGAGGGTGGGTCCTGGGACTGGAGTGGCTGTCTGCCTCTGAAGTCTGAATCACTGTCTGTGTCCAACAGGAGCAGAACCGGCTCTCCCTAGGCCATGCTGTAAGTGAATAAGGGCCCTCCACATGGGTCGGTGTAATGACAGCCCCAGAACCCTGATGGTGGCTCCTGGGACAGGACTGGTAGCTTCTCAATGACATGGATGGACGTCCCTCCCTGACTGGAACATAGGCCCCAGAACCCCGAGGGTGGGTCCTGGGGCGTGTGTGGATGAGTGTTGCTTGATGCAGTGGAATGACAGCTCCCAGTGAGAGGAATGATGGCCTCAGAACCCTGAAAGTGGGTCCTGGGGCTCGAGTGGCCGGCACCCCTACTCACAAATGTCTGACGTGCAGTAGCAGCAGCAGCAGCAGCAGACATTGGATTGCCAGGGCACAGTACCCATGGCACAGCAGACAGCAGCAGTAGGATTTGCCTGTGTGCAGCACCCATGGAGCCAGGATGGTAGGATTTGCCAGGGATGAGCTTCCATACATCAGCAGACGGCAGTAGCAGGATTGCATGGGCACATTTGGATTTGCCAGGGAAGAGCACCCATGACTCAGCAGACATCAGCAGCAGGATTACCAGGCCAGTGGGGAACATCACCACGGGTTGCCAGGGCAGGCAGACAACCACCTTGACATGAGAGGCAGGCAGGCTGGGGCAGGGTTCAAGATTTTCCCACAGGGCGGACAGGCAGGCAGCATGGCATGAGAAGAAAGCAGGCAGACTGAGGCAGGCTTTGAGCTTTGCCCATACGGCGGGCAGACAGGCAATGTGGCATGTGCAGAAGGCAGGCAGACTGAGGCAAACTTTGAGCTTTGCAACCTGGTCAGTCAGACAGACAGCATGGCATGAGAGGTAGAAGGGAAGGCAGGCTGGGACCTTGGCAGGGCACACAGATAGGTTGGCAAAGACTGTGCAATGTCATTTTTGTTATTGTCGTTATCGATAGTGATACCAATTTCAAAGATTATATTTTTGTTATTGTTATCGATATCGTGATCAATCTCGTGATCGTGCCAAAACCTGGAATTTGGAAATGGTATTTTGATTGCATGTGTTCTCGTGATGTCTGTCTGGCTTGTGTGGAAAGTGTGAAAATTGGTTGTGAGTTTGTGTGTGTGTGTGTGTGTTGTTGCTGTGTGCGTGTTTGTGTGGTGTGTTTGAGGTGGTGAAAAAATGGAGGGTAAAAAAAAGAAAAATGAAGCTGAGGAAGGTCAAGGCGGAGGAGGATGAACTGGAGGCCGAGCCTGGACTATTTGGTGAGGTGGTGGAAGTCGCCTCCTCGCCAGAGGAGGAAGAGGGCAGAGAAGGTGCCACTGCTGCCAGGTTTGTAAAATTTATTTTTGTTTATTGTTCCATATAACTTTGAGGACAAGAAGAATACTATCCTTTAGAGCAAGCTCACTGGCGTGCGGGTGGGTGGTTGGTGGGCTGTCCCCAGTCTGAAATAGGCATTTGTAGATATTAGATAATATTCCCTTTGGTTCCATAGGTTTTAGCATAGTTAATAGCAGTTAGAGTTAGTGTAGATGTATATAATATTAGATTCCAAATTTGAATAAATAAATTAAAAAATATATAAAACCTTCCTGTGCATTATTTGGGTGAGAGAAATGGAGAAGGGTAGCAGGAGAGACCAGTCTTCCTCCCGTAAGGTGGGCAATGGGGCATGTGGTAGAGGTGGCAGGGGCTGTGCCAGCGGAGTGGCATCAGGCATCAGCAGCAGCCCGAGCCCATCACCATGTGCCAAACTGCACAGGTCTGATTTTGTGAGACAGGCTTCAGAGGCTCCCAGTAGTGGCACTAGGGCTGTGGTTCGGCATCACCTCCTGCCAGCGTCATCCACTGCCACACAGGGTAGGGATGGGTGAACAGAACGCGGTTCAAATGTTCGGTCATTTGGTTCGAAACCTGAGTTCGGGTTCGATGGTTTGGTTCAGCTGAGTTCGGTTTGGCCGAACTTGGCTGAACATTCAAAAATAGCGAAATCGAAACCGAAACCAAAATGAAATCGAAACCTGATTTTCGGCCCTGGAAAGACATTTTTCCTGCCTCCGAACTCATCCAAACTCATCTGAACTCGTCTGAACACGACCGAACTGTTCCATCATTCAAGAGTTCAGTTCGGACGTTCAGTTCGGACATCCGAACAGACTGAGTTCGGTCCGAACTCCGAACATCCAAACCGCGTTTGCCCATCCCTAACGCAGGGCACTATAAGGCCTGCACTGCAGGAGGCTTCGGCTGTCTCTGCTGCGGCAGCAGGAGGAGGTGCAGGTGCTTCAGGGTCGGATGTTCTTACAGGGCCACCAATGCCCCCCATTATTGTTGCGATCCCCAGCAGTCCAGGGCTGGTGCATCCCACCCCGACTGCTAGAGGCAGGGCCTGATTCCCAGGCAATGGCAGCAGGGAGAGGACCAGCAGCAATAGCAGCAGAAGCAGCAGCTATAGGGGGCACAGGGAGAGTGGCAGAAGCATGGGCAGTCATTCAGTCTTAGGGTCCCAGTACTCCCCTTCGCGGGACATATCTCAGATTGGGGACAGTGAGGCAGACACTAGTCCTGTGGAGGAGATGTCTGGTGCTGAGGCAATGGCTGTCCCTCCAAGAGCTTTGTCGCCACCATGTTCTGCCCCTCCCATCAGTGCTGTCAGTGGTGCATCACCTGGTGTTGGCCAGAATGCAGGAGGGGGCAAAAAATCCTCTGTACAGGTTCATTTTAAGTTGATGTGGATGGATGATCCCATGGAGGTGCAGTGCAGTTTGTGCCAGAAGGTGGTGAAGTGTGGGCAGGTGCTCACCAACCTTGGCACAACTGCCATGGAAAAGCACCTCAAGGCATGCCACAATGCTGTGCTGCTAAGCAGACAGGCAGGGGCAGTGGACACCAGTGGGTTCCCACTGCAGCGGCCAGTCGTCTTGTCGCATTGCGTGACTCTTTTTTACAAAAGGAAAGAGGGCTAGATTGCCCAGCTGAACTAGTCACACTGGATTGGGCCACTCTCCTCCTAATTGTATAAAATGAGTTTACACTTTACTTTGATGCCAGACTAGCAAAGCAAGTATTGTAAAATGACAATATATTTATAAATAAATGGAACACGAGAATTTTGAATATATTAAAAATATATGCATAGTTTTCTTAAATTTAAATAGAAAATACCAGTAGCTTACATAGAATGGTATTGATAGCCAATCAAAGTTACATGATCTTAAAACATTTCTATCTGAAGAAAAAAGCTTTTAAAAGCTTAACATATGCTCAATTCATTGGCTCAAAGATATCAAGATAATACATTACATTCTTCCCAGTTCTTCCCTTTGTCTGCCAAGATGTTGGTGAGAAAGAAACTCCAACATAGTGTGTAGAATTTCAATCTGGGGAGCAGAGATCGTGTCTCGCTTCTTAAAGCAGTTTGCCAGAAGCTAACATTCCTAAGCAGTGACGTCAGTTACTATGGAAATACACAGGATTCTAATTGGCTCTCTTAAAGAAACCAAATAGTGTTAGACTTCCTTCAAGGTTTGAACAAACCTCATATTTCCAGCAAAATTAATTGTCAGATTACAGAGAGACTGACCAAAGCTTCAAGGTTTTTTAACTATTAATTAAAATAGATATGTTAGCTAGAAAAAAATAACTTAAATCTTTCTCTTAGTTTGGAGATGTTTATGGCTTGGCACCATTTGTCATTTAGACACACAACTGATAAGGCCCCAGACACTTAGACTGGTAAGGCTCTTTGATAGCCCTCCTACATATAGCCATTTGTCTTTGTTTCCTTGGATACGTGAAAAGTTCATTCAGTTTAGAAAAAAACTCCATTGGAATGCAGACTAAGGGGGCCCAAGCCTGGACTAAGCTAATCACAGAAGCTGATTTTAAAAATTAATCCTGCAAAATACAAATCCTATACTTTGAAACAAAAAGTTAACATATAGAAACTCAAAATTAATACATTAGGAACACAGATGGCCAAAAAATATATGCTTATAATAGAAAATACATGACAGTCTACCTCCATCAGCGGGAAAGCGTCCTCTTACAGCAGCTACCTCTAGAAGTAGGAGCGGTATTGCTGCTTGGGGGGGTACAAAATCAGCAGCGTCAGTGCACCATGCTGGAGCTGGGGTGGGGGCAGCTGCCAAGTCCATCGGCAGCTGCAGGACGTGGAGGGCGGCATGGCTGTCAACTGAAAGCCATGCGCGTGTTGGGGGATGATCCCGTAGGATGAACAGCCCTTCTTGGTGGTCAGGGACATAGGGTTTAGGCACCTGATTGTCTTCCTGGCCCCCCAGTTTAAGCTGCCCTCGTGCACCACCCTGAGTTGGTACCAGGCTTAAAGGAGCAGGTGAGGGAGCAGCTGGCAGGGGCTGAGGGTGCCACCGTCCACTTCACCACTGACCTGTGGTCCAGCAGAAATGCATAGCATGCCTACCTGGCAGTGACAGCACACTGGTGGAAGGACGCGGAGGCAGCTTTTGGGAGTGGCAGGGGTGTCCCAAAGCAGGGTATAGGTGAGCCCTGCTTCAGGCAGAAGTAATGGACGGCCCTCAAATGTCTCAGAATATTGAGTCACCCTTGACCGCCATGGTGAGGGAGTGGGTCACACCAGGTGTGCCCTTCACCAAGGGGTGTGTGGTGACGGACAACACGGACAACATATTGAGGGCAGTCCATGAGGGGGGCTTCACCAGCATCCCTTGCACCACACACACCCTTCACCTGGTGTTCAGGGAAGCTCTGGGCTTGGGGGAGAAGGGGATTGGTACAGGCACCCTTAGCTCCCTGATCAAATGGGGGAGGAAGCTGTCTGGTTTCTTTAACCAGAGAGTGAAAGGCAGCGACCTACTCTGGGCAAAGCAGGCAGAGCAAGGTTCCCCAGTGCACCAGCTGGTGTAGGATCTGTCCACCAGGTGGAATTCTATGCTCCTGATGCTTGAGCAGATTCTTGAGTAGAAAGCCGCCTTTCATCAGTTTCAACTGGTGATGGACAGGAGTGCACCTCCAAGGTAGAATGGGGTGGAATGGGAGATCCTGGTTACCACGGTCTTTGTGCTGAGACCCCCATAAGCTCCTCCATGGCCACCATCAGCCAGGTGACTCCTGTGGTCCAGAGTCTCCACAGGAGGCTGGATGAGATTCTCCAGGGCCAGGATTATGGCCCTCCGGGCAAGAAGTTGGAGGCTGAGGTGGTTTCCCTGGTGCAGCAGGTGAAGGCAGGGCTGAAGGCATGGTTTGATGAGCTCCTACAGCAGGAGGAATATGTTTTGGCAACCATGTTGGACCACAGGGTCAAGATCAGCATGTCACACCAGACACCACTCTATGGCCACTTCAAGGGTGAGCTGGTGGAGAGGGTCCGGAAGCCAGAGAGGGGTCTGGAGAGTGCGCAGCAGCAGCAGCAGCAGGACGGCTCTGGAGATGGTGGGAATGGGAGCAGCCACCCCTTTCAGCTGGAGGGGTCTATCCCTGCAACCAGCCCTAGAAGTAGCAGTACCAGCAGCTGACTGAGCAACAGCAGCACCCCTATTGACAGCAGCAGCAGCTCCTATGTGCAGGCCACTCTGGTGAGCATGGGCCCATGCACAGCAGGGCAGGCAGTGTGGCTGATGGCAGTGATGGAGGTGGGACCAAAGCACAGTTACGTGAGGGAGTACGACAGTGCCTCAACAGCAGTGGAGAGCTGCCTGGAAGAGGAGTTGTGCATCAATTCCAGCAGTGATCCCTTGGCCTACTGAGCCAGCAAGACCAACATGTGGTCGGCCCTGTCCAAAGTGGCCAAGAGTCTGTTGTCCTGTCCACCAAAGAGTGTCCTCAGTGAGTGGGCATTCTCTATGGCGGGGGACATTTGCTCGCAGCACCGCCTGAGACTGGGGGCCACGTTGGTGGAGCAGTTGCTTTTCATCAAGGTGAACCTTCTGCTACTGGGATTCCCTGAGCTGCCCCTAGACATGGATTGATGGTGCAGTGGCACACACCATCTCATGCCAGGGGCAGTCTTGTGACAGGGCTCCTCCTCAATCTGAGCTGCTACTGCTGAGGTACTCTCCCTCCTTCCCAATGTCTGGTGCCCGCCCTGCCTCTCTCTCTCTCTCTCTCTCTCTCTCTCTCTCTCT
>QEPC01004955.1:342508-353204 GCA_003113815.1 Sphenodon punctatus
TAGATGGCCTCGGCCGGCTTAACTGACTGACCTCATGATGCAGGGGGGCATTGGGAAACTCTAAGCATGCCAGCCGGCCTCTGGCTAGAATGCCTGGCACCTACTCTCTCTCTCTCTCTCTCTCTCTCTCTCTCTCTCACTAGATGGCCTCAGCTGGCCTATCTGACTGACTTCATGATTCAGGGTGGCATTGGGAAGCTCTAAGTCTTCCAGCCAGCCTCTAGCTAGATGATCTCATCCTGCCTATCTGACTGGCTCTCTCTCACGTGCACTGTAGTCTTTGCCAGCCTATTTGAGTGCCCTGCCAAGGTCCCAGCCTGCCTTCTCATGCTACGCTGCCTGTCTGCCCACCCAGGTTGCCAAGATCAAACCCTGCCTCAGTCTGCCTTCCATTGCTCATGCCATGCTGCCTGTCTGTCCACCCAGGTTGCTAACCTCAAACCCTGCCCTCAGTCTGTCTTCCCATGCTCATGCCACACTGCCTGTCTGCCCGCCCAGGTTGCCAAGATCAAACCCTGCCTCAGTCTGCTTTCCGATGCTCATGACACACTGCCTGTCTGCTTCCCCTGGCAACCCTGGGTGATGTCTCCACTGGCCTGGTAATCCCACTTCTGCTGTCTGCTGGGCCATGGGTGCTCTGCCCTGGCAAATCCAAAACCAAATGTGCCCACGCAATCCTGCTGCTGCTGTCTTCTGCTGTATGGGAGCTCTTCCCTGGAAAATCCTACCATGCTGGCTCCATGGGTGCTGCTCGCAGGTCAGTCCTGCTGCTGCCATCTCTTCTGTTCCATGGGTTCTGTGCCCTGACAATCCAATGTTTGCTGCTGATGCCGTCTCTACAGTACCACAAGCTCTGTGCCCTGGACATCCAATCTATGCTGCTGATGCCACCTCTACTGTGCCACTGGTACTGTGCCTGGGCAATGCAATGTCCACTGCTGCTGCTAATCCTGCCTCTGCTGTACCATGGGTTCTGCTACTGGGCAATCCAATGTCTGCCACTTCTCCTGCCTTTGCTGTGCCATGGGTCCTGTGTCCTGGCAAGCCAATGTCTTCTGCTGCTGCTGAATGCTGCCTCTTCTGTGTCACAGGTTCTGTGCCTTGGAAATCAAATTTCTGGGGCTGAACTTCTGCTTCCTCTGTGCCATGTGCCATTGGTTCTGTTCCTGTGCAATCCAATTTCTGCTTCTGCTGCCTCTGCTGTGCCATGTGTTCTGTTCCCGTGCAATCCAATTTCTGCTTCTGCTGCCTCTGCTGTACCATGGGTTCTGTGCCCTGGCAATCCCATGTCTGCTGCTTCTGCTGGGTCTCAGCCATCCATGCCCCCATGGGCACCCCCAGGGGCCAAGCACCGAGCCTGCCTGCCTGGGCAACCCGGGGTGCCATGCCCCAAGCCTTCCCAGTCTCTTCTGCTGCTGCTTCTGTGTCTCCGATAGCCTGCCATGCCCCCACAGACCCCCCTGGAGTGCCCCAAGCCTCAAGGTGACTGAACTTTTTGAACATTCGGGGGGGGGGGACTGAACTCCAGGGAACCAAACTCATGAACCCGAACTAAGTTTTGGGGCTGAACGGCAGAAGAGCTGAACCCTGTTCTGTTCACACATCCCTAATGTTGCCCCATTTTGTGTATGCAAGAAGACAGCTTTTTGTGAAATGGCAACATGCTGTATGACACAATATGATGTGGTGACATTTTACTAATGGGCACTAAACACAATACCTTTCTGTGAATGCACAAAAAGTTATTTTCTTAGTGTGCATGCCACAAAATGTTATAAGAATTGGGAAGGGTCTAGGGATGTGCAAACGTGGTTTGGAAGTTCAGGGTTCGGCCCAAACACGGGGTGTTTGGTCTGTTCATGAACACCCCGAATCCGAACCGACCCCCGCCCAAAGTAACTGAACAAAGTTCGGGTTCTGAATGCATTCAGGAGGGAGCGGGAGACAGGGAGAAACCCGGTTTTTCCTCCCCCCTCCAGGCTGCATGGGTGGAAGGGGCGCCAGGGAGTACCTCCTCCCCCGCCCAGGGAGCACTTCAGGCCACTACTAGGCCTTCTGGGTTTGAAGGTCTAGTAGCGACCTGAAGTGCTCCGGAGTGCCGCCACCGCAGGCCCCGCCGCCACTGCTACTGCCTGACCCAGGGCCAGAGCCCTGGCACCACCAGGTAGGGAGATTCCTGGGGGGGTGTTAAAAAAATCCCAGTCTCGGCGGGAGGGAGGTGCTCCCAGCACCCCTTCCACCCAGGCAGCCTGGAGGGGGAGGAGGGAAAACACACCCCTGCCTGAACTTGTTCAGCTCCCCCGAATGGGTTCGGCCCAAATGGGCCGAACCGAATGGTTTCAGGTTCAGCCGAACCCCGAACCCCGGGGGGTTCACACGTCCCTAGAAGGGTCATAGTTGGAATGGACTGTGTAGTCTGGGCATGGCCAAAAATCAAGTGCCAGGTCTCCGCAACCTGTTAAATCTACAAAGAGGAACAGACTGATCTGATTCAGCCCTATGACCTCTGCTAATGCAGTATCCAGCAAAGCATGTTGCTGAATTCCTCTTTCCTCTGTGATTCAACATGGAAGAATGACAACCTTTTTTGCCACAAGATATAAGCAAGTAATGATTCACTGGTTATGTAAAGTATGTAGAGTCTGATTGTGTCTGTCAGACAAAAAAACCAAACAATATACACCGCTGCTGACATACCACAAGTGCAATATAAGTAAGGCTTCTTCCAAGGAATTCAAATGTTTTTTCCAGCTTACAGTCATCATTATTTGTTACCCTGTCAGAAGCTAAAATGGTATCTTAACAGTTGTTCAAAAGAAGCCACTGGAGTAGTGAAGGATGTTGCTGACAATCTCAGCATGTTTTGCTCTCTCTCTGGACTGTGATTTTGAAAGAGATGAAAGGCTTCTTTGAGGCAAGGAGTGATAGAGTAACTTGTCGTTTGTGTCTAAATGACCCAGTTCTGCTGCCTGCTAGATTAGTCCAAGGGAGATATTTTACAATCCTCAGTAAACATTGGTGAATCAGGAAATTAGTTAATACAGTGCCTATCAAAAAGCAAACTAACTGTAGTATGGTCTGAACACTTAATTCAGTAGCAGTGACACCTTGCTGCTAAAATGAAGAAGTATTTGTTGCCTTGTTCTTCTCCCCTCCAGCCTCTTCAAGAAAGGTGTTTCTGCCACGTATTTCAAGCTTTACAAAGAGATAACACCTTTCATCAATTTAAGTGGAGATAGCACATTCCTGCCTTAGAGGTCTGAGAGTAAATTAATTAACGTGTCTGAGAGCTGTACAAAAACAACTTAATGTATAGTCTGGCAGTGATTTGTGGTGTTGGCAGTGCACCCCGCATTATGAAATTTATGAGACAACAGGTGATAACAAATGAGACACTGCCCACATTGTCCCCCAGTAACTTTGGATTCACCTGTCTGTCTGAATGGTGGCTGCCAGATGTTTATCCCAGGGCTGCCCTGGAGCCACTCTGGGGCAGCCCCATGCCACATTTTTCCTGGGATTGTGGATCATACAGCACGGGTTAATTGGGCCGAAACCAGGACAGCAGGCCACCAGGGGGCCAGTTCTCATTTATTAGGGTCCCGCATAGCCCTGGGTCTGCCAGAACCATAGAGGCATGGCTAGTGCGCCCCTCTCAGGTGACAGCTGACTGGAAGAGGGAATTGCAAAGTCCCCAGAGGCTCTCAGGGGTGTGATTTGTACTCCCTTCTCCCTGCCTCCTCTCAGCTGAGTGGGATGTGATCTGTGCTCCCCTCTCTCTGCTGACTCTCCTCTGAGCAGGGGTGCAATCTATACTCCCCTCTCACTTCCTCTCAGCTGAGCAGGGTGCAATCTGTGCCCCCCCCCTTTCCCAGCCAGCTGTCAGGGACATGCTAGCAACTGGCTCCAACAGAAATGAGGGTCATCAGAGCCAGCCCTAATTTGCTTAAGAGAATGGGTGTTTTTAGATGGACGACCCCCAGACCTGCTCTGTGAGTGGTTAGCCCCGCATCCCGCATGCACAGCAACAGCGACAGGTTTAAATGGACCCGGTGTGGTATCGGATTTTGCTTCCTGTAAGATTTTGCTACCTTGCTAGTACTGAACTTTCTGAATGCATCTGAGCATGCTCAGTAGCACCAAGTGAAGCCACCTGCTCTTTCTCTTGCCCTCTTTTGCATAAGGAGGTGCTCCTGAGACTTAGACCTAAGGGGTCTATTTCAGGGCAACAGTGGCAGAGATTGTACAGGAAGGCTTGGTACAACTAGGAAAGGCTAAAACATGGGTAGGAAAGAGAGGCTCTATGTTGTATTGAGGAAAATCAGGAACAGGCTTAGAAACTTGAGTTCAGCTGTGAATTGAGCATTCTCAGTGTCTCTGACTGTTTGCCCAAGTCCTGCTCTCACAGCTGTAATATATTCCTACCATGTCTTAAAAAATGAGGAGACTCCCATATGTGAGAGGTGGAGTAGTGGGTTGGGTGAGTGGATATGAGGGAGTGGTGTTTTTTTAGATATGATAAAGCCCTCCTGCATGGAAGAGGGGTTGGGAGAAGACTCCCTATGTGAGAGGTTGGGGAGTGGGTGTCAATGGGGTGGGTGAATATGAGGTGTATCATAGTTTGGAAAAGGTGGGGTGGGCTACAGTTTGTGGGTGTACATTTTTAATTATTCACTTTTCTCGCAGAGCTGTAGGGGGAAGTTCCCACTCCCACTGTTTTGGGGGAAGTTTGCACCATGTGGGAGGCACTGCTCTGAGGGAAGCTCACTCGCAGCACTGGGTGCACTGCTCTGGGGAAAATTTGCTAGGGGCACTGCTGTGGGGGAACTTTGCACTACATGGGGGGCACTGCCCTGGGGGGGGAGCACCCCCTCCTGAGTGGCACTGCTTAGGGGGAAAGCTCCCACTCCTTGGGGGGGAAGTTAACAGCACTGGGGGCACTGCTCTGGGAGAAGCTTGCACCCCTAGGGGCACTGGTCTGTAGTCCCCATCAATCTGGGGTTAGGAATATTTAATGGTTTGGGACCTATAACAGGCCAGGCTGACAGGAAATGTTACCCACCTAAAAAGGAGGTAGCAGGAGAGAAGGAATTGAGACAATTTAGGAATTAGGGGTATATTTAGTTGTGACAGTGCTGCGGGTGGCCATACTTTGACCTGCGTGGCCACTCACGGTGCTTTCACGTCTGATCCACCCTGGATCAGGGTGTTGCCCTGGGCTGGATTGGAGGTTTTCCTGGAATGTGACAGTTTTTTAGCCTGGGCTGTGACTTGGGCCCATCGTGGAGTCACAGCCTAGGCTAAGTGCTGCCGTGGCCTGGGAAAATCATCTCTGAACTGGGGTAGAGCAGACCATCATGTCTGATGGCCCACTCTACCTGACCCTGAGGCCGGGATTGTTCTGGGTGCGTGGCTACCCGTCAGGGAGGTGAGCAGGCTGTGCTCAGCAGCATGGGGGGATGGGGCTGTGCAGACCCACATCCACACCTGCCCTCTCCCTGACCCTTCCCCAGCCCAGGCCACCAACACATCTGTTTGGCAGCCTGGTCAGATTCTGCCTGGAGTGAGAGCCCTCACCCTAGCCAGGATCAAAGCATTATGGCACGGTGTCAGTGCGCCATCACGTGTAAAAATACCCTAGGAGACTCTGGAGTTGGTGAGGGTGAGCAAAGAGGAGGAGCAGAGGAGGAGCAAAGTTTGTTAGTGGGAACACAGCAGGAAGTTGGGACAGAAAGATAAGGCCGAGCAAAGCCATTCAGAGTCTTGAAGGTGAGGACAAGGAATTTGTGCTGGATGCAAAAGGGGAGGAGAAGCCAGAGGAGAGATTGAACATTAAAGCTGAAATAAATAATGAATTTCATTTTCATGAGTATTTTCAGATAGCAGTCCAAATATCCCCATAGCTCTCTGTTCTGGAACAGATACCTAAATATATTTATTTATTAACTTTGATTTCTTAGCCACCCCCTCCTGAGCTTGGTGTGGCTTACAACACAATAAAAACACACATAATAAAAAATACAATATAAAATATAATTTAAAACCACAAAAAATAGGCAGAGCCATAACCTTCCTCCCCGTACCCCTCCCCTATCCCTCTCGCCAAATGTCTGGAGGAACAGCCAGGTCTTACACTGTCTTCAGAAAGAGGGGAGGTCTGGAGCCAGACAGACCTCCATTGGAAGGGAGTTCCACAGCCGCGGTGTGGCCAAATGATTATCATTTGGTCTTTAAAAGTAGAAAACGGTATGTGTATGAATGATTATGTCTCTCATTTTGAAATTAAGCTTTGAGAAGGGGAACCGAGACATAAAGTGTAGACTAGAATGCAGGATTGTTAGTGAAGCTGACCCATAGCATGACCACTAAGCCACATTTAGTACCAAATAAGTATATAGCAAGCAACTATTTACAAACAGCTATTTATGGGATCATTATGCAAAGTCCTTCTCTGTGATTGAACTAGAAAAGGAATCCAAGCAGTTGCTCATGTAGCAGGTAGTGGAGCTGCATAATAGATACTGGAAGGTCAAGGGGCATTATGTGTATGTGTGACTGCTTCCATTTTTACAAAATGAGAATTCACACACACCAGAAAATCCACTCTGTAGGAAAGTAGCCCTCTATCATTGTTATTAATGCAGCCACTAGGGAAGGAATCTGCAGACTGCACAAGGCGACTGTTTGCTCTTTGTAAAGATATCACAGCAGTATATTCACACCTGAGCTTTGTGAGCAACAACTGGATTCTCCTACCTCTCATTTAGTCACAGGGGAGAACTTTGCATACTGTTTAGTTACTTATATAGTTGCTTATTAGATCCTTATTAGGCACTGCCAGTGTAGCTGGGCGGTGATGTTTATATTGGGTCAGCTTCACCTAGATTCCTGGTTTCTTGTGCTTCCATACTCTTTCTGACTGCTTAACTTAAAAATGAGGGGCATTCACATTCTCTCTCTCTCTGTGAGATGAAATGGATATTTAGGATAAATAGCAGTCTACACGCACTATGGATTGAATACTGCTAATTCAATGGGTATCGTGTTTGTAATGGATACTTGTTTCAGCTCTCCATATTCAAAGTGCTGGGTGCAAAGTAGGACTGTAGCTCGATATCGATTTTTCTCTCGATTCTCACAGATAATAACAGCTCTCAACTAGTTTTTAGCAAGAATTAACAATAGAGAAAACCCTGTTCTTGACACTAGGCATTTTTAGACACACGTTAAAGTTCCAGATGTTTCAATCTTCTGGGTTTACAAGTCCACAAGTAAGTTCCTGGATGCATTCTTCACACAAACACTGCCCTGTGGCAGCCTAAAGTAGCCGCAGCTGTAAACGTGACAGGCTGCCATGGAAACCAAGTGACCACAGCTGCCTGGAGCAAAGCAGTTTACCAGGAGAACCTTTTACACACAAATGTTCTGGGAGAAGTTTCACACAGAAGTTCAAAGATCCAGATGTTTAAGATCTGTGTGAGTGATTTAGACACAGAAAAATTTCTGGATGTTACAGCAAACATCCAGGAGAAATGTGTGTCTAAAAACACCCACTTTCTCAGTCAATAATTTTTCTTGATTTACCATTTATTGTGATTTACCATGTACCGTATAACAACTGACCATGTACTGCTTACCGTGTACCACACATTTGTCCATGTCATCCACATGTATTATGGCTACCTTTTTCCAAAATGGCAGCGACACTGCCAATGCCACCTTGGAAGAGGGCTGTGCATGCACAGAACAGCTATGGTGGCAATTTTCCTGAACACAGCACACGGAAAGCAGTACATGGTAAAATGGTATATGGTACACAGTAAATTGTGGTAAATGGTAAACACTGCCGAGATTCTCGCTGAGATCTCGTACCTTTACCGAGAACATGCCAAGAAATGGTTCTTTACTACCATGAGATTCTTTCAAGAATGAAAACCCATTGTCACTTTAGCCCTAGTGCAAAGGATGATCTTAATCAACTAGTGAACAGAAGTGACAGAGTCAAGGTGAGTCCTGGGAAGACCAGTAAGGAGTTTGCAAATGTCAAGGTAAGAAATGACCTGAGTTTTGGATGTGGGAGCAGTTAGACCTGGTTTGAAATAACTATTATTTTTTCGCAGAACATTTCTGCAAAAGAGAACATCTATGCTTTTTAAATTGGAATTCGGATCAGAAATTATTCCAATCAAAATCCCAACCGGGGGTGGGGTGGGATTGTACATATGCAAAATGGCAGTTGGGCCTATTTGTTCATGCGCTTATGTATGTTTGCTTGTGTGATTTTTAAAATTATTACTTCATCCATTCCCATCAGAAATAGACGGAATATTGTCCATTCTGAGTGCTGATCAAAATGGACAAAATGCCTGACTTTAATAAAAAATCAGAACATGTGAA
Organism: Sphenodon punctatus; assembly: GCA_003113815.1. Taxonomy (NCBI): domain Eukaryota; kingdom Metazoa; phylum Chordata; class Lepidosauria; order Sphenodontia; family Sphenodontidae; genus Sphenodon; species Sphenodon punctatus. The sequence continues at coordinate 350,906 of QEPC01004955.1, forward strand.
AACTTCAGTTCACCCTTAGGAGCAGTAAGGAAGGGATGGATTTTAGAGGTGTTAGAGGTTTATATCTATTCTTGTTGTTTGGAACTGGATTCTAATGTTACTCTTTAGTAATATAACTTTTTGCTCTTTTAAAGACAATATTCACAGGTAATACAAATAATTGTTGCTCTAAGGGGTGGGTGGGGGGACCTTTTAATTTGTGGGGATACTTTGAAAATTAGTACAAACTTTGAGGGCTGTTAGGGGTACACTCAAGAAAAGGAGTATCCAGATCATGGTTCTGTGAAACGGATATATCTTCTTCTATCTTTGTGTGCATGTCCACATCCATGCTCATTTAACAATCTTAGTGCAGTATTTCAGTGCTTTGGTGTATTACTAGACCTAGGACCCAGATCCAGGAAGTGGAAAGGGGCCAAATAAAAACTTGTTAGGGGCTGTATATGGCCCCTGGGCCTGAGGTTCCCCATCCATGTTCCAAATGGTACACTGATTTGACCCATAAATTAAGCTTTTTTGGAACCTTATCATGATCTCAACTTCAGTGATATCCTGAGACAGGGATTCAACATATTTATTGTGCATTGCACAGACCTGCATTTCTTTTGGTCAATATTATTATTATTATTATTTTATTATCAGCATTTATATAGCACCAGCGATGTACCTGGCGCTTACATAGAATAAGGGTATTTTCAGACGTTACAAGATCACAGTCAACCACAGTGAACCACGGTCAATTTCGCTGTGGGGCCAAAGCGCCCTGAATGTCTATTTGGCGGCCGCCAGATGTTCACCACAGTCGATTCCCACATGGGGTCAATTTCAACCACGCTTCCCGGGCTCCCCGCGGGACGAGCTCCGAAAGCGTGGTCAAAGTGATTCCCGGCAGGAAGCAATAAAAAGTAACATCTGGCTGGCGGGATTCTGGGCCGTGGTCAAAGTGGCTGGGTGCTGCACCTGCATTGGCCGTGGTGCCTGCTTGTCTCCCCAGAGGGTGGGCGTTGGGGGAACGTGGGGGGGTGGGGTCATGCGGCTGCACGTTGCGCCACGCGGCCCCTCCCCAATTCCCTGCCGGGATCAGTCAGCACGTCTATTCGGGCCATTGTTTGACCGCGGGGGTGGTGGTTGTTATTTCATTCACCCCCACCGGGAATTCACTGGGACGAATCGGGCCAGCGTAATGTCTGAAAATACCCTAAGATAGACATGGTTCCTGCTCGAGAGCTTACAATCTAAAGACAGGGGGAGGGGAGACAGGGAAGGGGGAACAGAGGGAGAGACAAGGGATGCAACATTCATGAGGATGCAAGAGCTCAGGTACACGTGCTTGGCTTGGTTAAAGTAAATTCAGTTTACTAAACTGGGAGTTTGCAGATAACATGTGTTTGGAGTTCGGAAGGGCAGAGTGGAAGAGGTGGGTTTTAAGGAGGGACTTGAAGGTGTGGAGGGTGGGGGCAAGGCAGACAAGGGCAAGGAGGGAGTTCCAGGCGTGCGGGGCAGCGAGGGAGAAGGGATGAAAGTGGTTGGGGGAGTTTCCAATTTCATTAAATAGGCCTTATTCTTCTGTTATCTGTTAAGTTAACAGTGTTAACCTTTTACAATTATAATAAATAACCATTCATTTGAATTCACATTAGTTCCTTTCCTCACATTATTTGTTTACTTTCAGGAATGGAGATGAAAATTAGGTTTGAGGGCCTGGAGACTCTACAGTTTTCAAAAATTCAAAAGTGCTTCAAATGAAGAAACTATCAGAGCTGTAGTATTCTGGTGCTGCTGAGGAAATGAAAATATTATGAAAATTTCAGAATGAGATCTCAGTGTCATAACGGGTGATTTCAGACGTTACGGGCGGGTGGTGCACCACGGTGAACCCCCAAGGGGGGTGAAGAGAACAACCACGGCCCGGGGTGAAGAAAAGCCCCTAACAGACGTGACGGGACCGGGACCACAGCTGGGAACCGGGCCGACCCATCACAGACCGGGGAAGCACAACAGACGTGATGCCGATCCCCAGCCGTGGTCAAAACTCCCAGAAGGCACCGGGCAGGGGCGGGACACGGACATGGCCGCCGAAGGGCAAACGAAGCCACACGGCACAAAAGGGAACGCCCACACAAGGGAAATGGGAAGGGAGGGGGGAAGAGGGAGAACAGGCTGACAGGTACCACACACAGCACACGCACACACACACATAGCGGACCTGCGGTGGGACACACTGCAAGACCACATGCCCGGGCGCGCGTGCACACACACACACATGCACACAGACGCACACACACACACGGGAAAGGTC
>QEPC01004955.1:357638-368798 GCA_003113815.1 Sphenodon punctatus
GAGCCGTGGGGCAACTATGGACCCCTTCATATGAAGGATGCGGTCCAGGGCATCATAGTAGGGGTGGTGCGGGCCCCGTGTCCGGAGTGCCAGTTGTTGTCGCGGATGGCCTTTTACCCCCTCTTGAGTTCTTTGGCCTTGGAGCGACACTGTGCCACTGTGCGCTGATGCCCCGCCACCTCCATGTCCCGCACAATGTCCCGGTACACATGCTCGTTCCACTGGTTGATGGTGAGCTCCAGCTGGTACTCCAGGGTCCCCCATATCCGGATGAAGTTCCGGGTCTCCTGGAGGCCCCACTGGCCCCCTCGGTGGTACACCTTCCTCCGGCATCCCCACTGCTGTTCCTCCTCCTCCTGGTCCTGCTCCTGCTCCTCCTCATCCTCCGGGTGCACCTCCGGCCACGCAGGGCCGGGCTCCTCCTGGGGCTCCTCTGCCCAGGCCATTTTCCGTGTCTGTGGGGACGGTAGGAGGGGGGTGGTTGGTTGGGTGTCGATGGGGCCCCCTCCCGGGGCTCCCCTGCCCCCCTCCTGGTCCCCCGGGGTTGCCCCCAAGGGCTCCCCTGCCCCCCTCCAGGTCCCCTGGGGTTGCCCCCCTGGGGGGGGCCCTGTGCCCCCTGTTCCCCTCCCCTCGGTTCCCCATACCCTTTTCCGGGGTGCCTCCTCCAGCCCCATTCCGGCTGCTGTCCCCGGGGCATCACGTCCCGCCTGCAGCTGTGGGTGTTGTCCCTGGGCTGCTTCCCTGGTCGGGTGCACCCCTGTGCCCCACTTCTCTGCCTGTGTCCCCTCCACCTCCATCGCTGCCCCTGCCTCCACCTCCTCCGCCTCGTCCACCGCCTGTGTCACTTTCTCTGCCTCCGCCCTATTCCGCCTCCCTCTTCGCTCCATTCCGCCACGCTTGCTTGCTGCTGATTTTGCTTTAAATCTCCCTCTGGTGGTTGTGTTGTTGCTGGTTGCCCGGCAGTGATGTTGCATGCCTTGTCCCCGGCTGGGACTCGTTTCCTTTGGTTCCGCCTGGGGATTGGCGTCCAGACGTTACTTTTCCTTGGTTCCCGGTGGGGGTCTGTTTGACCACGCTTCCCGGGATATTCCCCCGGCTTGCCCGGGAAGCATGTTTGAAATTGCCCCCATGTGGGTATTGAGCGTGATGAACATCTGGCGCGCACCGAACAGACGTTCACGGCCCTTTGGCCCCGCCGCGGGACTGAGCGTGGTTCACTGTGGTTGAGTGTGATCTCATAACGTCTGAAAATACCCAACCTTAAATGTGAACATGATTTACTTTTGATGTATAAAAGGCAAGGACACAGATGAGAGAGAAGAAATGGGGGAGGGGAGGAGAATGCATTAAAATGATATTCATGCATTCTAATCCATAAAGATTAGAGCCATTACAAAAACACCAACTGTGGTATATTTTACAAATCCTTGTGAAGGCTTTTCTGTTAAAATAAAAGGGTTAAAGGGCTCCTCCAGCTCCACATTTACTCTCATCTCCATTTTATTAATCTGGAACCAGAAGGGGAAAAAAAAGAGAACACATCTAGGAATTAAGAATCTCATTCTTTGTAGAAGGTTCATTTATGGGTTTTGCTGGTGGATAGGAATAGATGTTGGTTCTTATAAATCACTAATCATGCTCAGGCTTCAAAGGTTTATTTCAAAGACTGAGTCAAAAGATTTGATTGGTTTTGATATTCTTGATTCTTCTGAAGATGAAGACCTGGTATTTTCCACAAAACAGGCCTCCCATGAAATTTATATTGTTTCCTGTATCAGCACAGGAGATCTGGAACTAGATTATCTCCCCAATAGTTTTATCAAGGGTTACAATGACATGTTTTACCTAATTCCAACTGTCCACATCTTATGCCAATTTAGGACCATTTTGTGAAGCCTTTGTTTGAGCTGGTGTGTGGTAACTTCAATAACGCCGTGAAAGCTAAGAAGTCTATCCATGGAAATGTTTTCCAGTGTGAGCAAGGTTCTACAATCTGCATGGACATATTCCCTCCCTTCAATTTGTTGTGCCCCTATGCTTGTTATCCCTCCACATTATACTGATGAGGAATATGTATTCTAAGATAAAACAAGCACCTCATTGCTTTGGGGGTACTCTGATTGCCAGAAGCCTGGCAGATGAATGTAAAAGATGAATGTAAATGTGAAGTGTACATTTTCTCAGTGGGTTTCAGTTATCACCTAGCATTTTTCTTCTTGCTAGGTAATCAGCAATCAGTTGCCAACAACTGTTGTAGCTGCCCCCCCAAAAAATCCAACAGCAGTGATGATTGGTACTCAAGGTGCATAAGACCTGCTTAAAAGCATGTTACACACAGCTGGTGCAAACAAAACTTCCTCCCTCATCTATACTCTGGGGTTTGCACTAGGTTAGTTATAGTAATTGCTGTCCAACATCTGCTGAGTCAGGTCTAATGGTGAGCTGTAAATCCAAACCACGATTGCCAATTCTTGCAGTCTGACCATGAGACTCTCATTTTAGCCTATGGGAGTTTCAGGGTCAAACCACGATAGGTGACAACTCTGACCTATATCCATATTGTATGATGTGTTTTGTAGCAGTTTTTCTTCTAACCAGGCTAAAAATAATAATAAATAAGTAAATAAATAAATAAACTTTTCTCAAGGTAGGCAAGAAACTTTTCTTCACTTCTGTAAAAACTGCCTTCAACATATCAGTTATAGCAATGGTTCTCAAACTGTGGGCTTCCAGAATCTGTCTGGAGGGGAGATGTGAAAAGAGGCGCAACTCCTGCAATGTGAGATTTCAACTGGATATTAGAAAAAAAACAACTTCCTAAATGTAAGAACTGTTGGGACAATGTAATAAGCAGGATGTTTTCAAAATCTGGATGCACAAATATCTGTCTGCAATGCTATAGGCAGATGATATTCTGCCTTGGAGCAGGGGGTTGGATTAGATAATCCTGGGGTCCCCTCCAATCCTACAATTCTATGATTTAATATTTTATTAATTCTGCTGCCCACTACAGTTGAAGAGGTGGTGGTGTTTCAGCTGGGAGAGGATTGCAGCCAGTGAGGGAGAGTTACTCCCCTGTCAATCACTTGTGTGCCCTCCTCCTCCAACAGGTATATCTGCAGGGTGACACCAAAGGGTGTCGGCCGTTAGCAGGGCCGTTGATGGGGATGGGTTGCTGAGGCTGCACCTTTGCTTGTAAGGTTCGTAGTGGACAGACTATGGTGTTGAAGATTCTGGGAAGGAGCGTGGTGTGACTGGTTAGACCAGCTTGAGATCAGCCGCCAGGTACAGCTGCGAGTGACAGGCGTGGAAGAGCGGCATGGGCAGCTGGACCTGTGTCAGAGGATCAAGGGGTGTGGCTCGTGAGAGCGGCCTTGGTGTGACCCAGGAAGGGTGTGACCGAGGAAGGGTTGCAGAACATGTGTTATTGACAGCTGAATCAAACCATTAAGTTTTTAGTTATGCAAATTCATTTAATGAGTGTTAAGTTAAATGATGCTCCATCAGCTATTGGTACAAAACCAATACTGATGGCAGTTGGATAACATGAATTCCATAGAGTATAAGCGAGTTAATCATAACTTACAGGTTTATGGGACAGTGGGTGGAGAATGCCTTTATATAAATTAAGTTTCCCCCATAGAGGGTGCTGGATCAATGCAATTGCAATTAATTAAAGATAAACTAGCATTTACAGTTTTGCGACTACCCAATGGCAGTTTGCCATGTTGGCATATCCCAACAGACATAGCTGAACTTCTAAGGTTCCTACTTGGAATTCTAATTACTCGACATGTGATTAAGGATATAGAGTATCTATATGTATCTAAACATCGTAAAGGATTTGTTATTCAACTGAAGTCACCAGATTGGGTTACTAGGATTATGGAGAATAGGGCTTTTAAAAATATGAATGCAGTTTACCCTACAAGAGTTTTCTCTAGTTCTTCCAGTGAAGGATCTCCTATTGGGAAGAGTGTCTCCTTGAAGAAGGTGTTAGGGGTTAGAACTCAAGAGGAACTTGAAGATCCCCTAAAGATGGATTGGCAGGCTCCATTACATAGAGATCAATCTGCACCCAAATCAATAGATTTTTCAGTTCAAGAAGTTATGGAGACCTCATAGACATTGAGGAAGGCAGCATGTCAGAAATTATCATCAGGAGAAGTTTCCCCCAAGGCTGCATATAACAACTTGCCCCTTGAGAGACAAAATGATCTTTTAAATAAAATGACCAATCTTTATGAGCAGGTGCGGATTAAGAGAGATGGCTATACAGCTTTTGCAGTTAATCAGGAGACCCAGATGCACTTAGAGATGATTCCACCTACCCAACCTAGATTAAAGGGAGATAGAAACTAAGCTCTTAGATCAATAGAGCAGGTTGAAGGAAAGGAAGTGAGGGTCCCACCAGCTGGGATAGGTGGTGCCCATTTCTTCTCTGATTAAACCTCCCTGGAAAGAGAGGCCAGTTTTTGCATATAAATGTTTAATCCGGTTCAGAATAAATCCTCTTTGCCAAGGAGTAAGATTATATTGGATTCTGATTCCCCTTTTCTTACTCCTAAGTGAAATGCACCAGAGGGGTTTTCCCCAGGGTTAGATATGGAGGCTAGCCAAATCCAGTTAGGTGGCCCCGAAGAATCAGGTAGGTCTCCATTAGTTAATCTTTCAAAATCCACTAAAGATCAATCGGGAGTGGAATTTCCCTCTGTGAAGCCAAACCATGATTGACTCTTGAATATAGCCTTTGAGGAAGGCTCCGTTCGAGACTTTCATGGTGACAATGCAAATCTGAGGTTTATCTCCTGGAATGTTGCAGGATGGTCTTCAAAAATGGGAGTCCCAGACTTTATAGCATTTCTTAATTCATATGTTTTTATATTTGTCCAGGAGACGTGGGCAATTGTTGGACCCCTGGTTTGAAGGGTATAAGGGCTAGAATTCTGGAGCACATCCATCTAATTTGAAGGGACATCCTAGTGGTGGTTTGGCTATCTTTGTTTCATCAGCACTAGAATGTATGGCTGAAGTGGTCCTAGAAATACCAGGCTATCTCTTAGCAGTACAAAGTGAGGCTTCTTGCCTCAGTGGCCCTTTCTTATTACTTAATGTATATTTTCCACCGAAGTCATTCTGGGCCCCCGAGCAAGATTGCTGGGAACAATTAGAGGATGTGATATCTGCATTTTATGAAGTGAATGAATTATGCTATTTTATTATAATGGGGGATTTTAATGCCAGGATCGAGCAGAATGTTGTGGATATCTTAGAGGTCCTAAAAATATCTTCCTTAGAGAATGAGACCCCAGACCTTAATAGATACAGACATTCCAAAGACACTGTAATAAATAAGGCGAGTTTGGCTTTGTACAGGTTTGTCTCAAGCCACCTATTTATGATCTTAAATGGGAATGCCCCTGGGGATTGGCAAGTTAATTACACCTTCTTAAACCCAAGAGGGAGTAGTGTGATAAACTATGGAATTGTTTCTGCCTCACTTGCAGAGTATATAGCCTCCTTTAATGTGGCCCTGCAACCAGATAGTGATCGCTTTGTGCTGAAACTTATATTTAAGTGTTCCTTCCATTGTAGAGTGAAAGGTAGTATGGTTCCTATAGAGACTCCTACAGGAGGTGGGCAATGTAGAGTCTATTGGATGCCCGGGCTAGAAAACAGGTTAAAATCTTTCCTGTTCACAGATCGGATTGGTGGTATTATTATTTTTTAAATTTATTTTATAAATTTCTATCCCGCCCCTCCTGCCATGCAGCTCGGGGTGGCTTCCAACATTAAAAACATACAATAAATTTTTTAAAAATTCACATAAATATTATAAAAATATGAAAACAGGGCTAAAACCAGTATAAAACCCAAACTAGGTGGGGGAACTAAAACATCCCCCTACCCCTCCCTCCCAAAGGCCTGGGCGAACAGCCAGGTCTTACAACTCCACCGGAATGTTAATAGGCTAGGAGCCAGGTGAGCTTCCTCCGGAAGGGAGTTCCAAAGCTGCGGCCCTACCACCGAGAATGCCCTCTCCATAGTGGCCCCCCGCTTAACACGGGGGACCTCCAGGAAGGCATCCCTGGTGGACCGCAGGAGCTGCTCTGGGGCGCGGAGGGTGAGGCGGTCCCTAAGGTATGAGGGGCCGAGACCATGTAGGGCTTTATAGATCATCACCAACACCTTGAACCTGGCTCGGCACACTATCGGCAGCCAGTGCAGGACTCGGAGCACCGGTGTAATATGCTCCCGGCGGCCCATCCCCGTAAGAAGACGAGCCGCCGCATTCTGCACTAGTTGCAGCCTCCGGACCAGGAACAAGGGAAGCCCCACGTAGAGCGCGTTGCAGTAGTCGAGCCTCGAGGTGACGAAGGCATGGATGAGGGAGGCCAGGTCCGGGCCGGAGACAAACGGACGCAGTCTCCGCACTAGATATAGCTGGCGGAAGGCAGCCTTAGCGACTGCCTCCACCTGCTGCTCCAGACGCAGGTCTGCGTCCAATATCACCCCCAGACTCCGAACCTGCAGAGCTACAGGAGGGCGAACCCCCCCAACCAGGGGGGCCACCACCCCCTTCGCTCTCCCCACCAACATCACCTCCGTCTTGTCGGGGTTAAGCTTCAGTCTGCTCAGCCGCATCCACTCCGCCACGGCCTCCAAACATTGGGAAAGCAACGAGATAGCAGGGTCTGGGTCAGTAGAAAAGGAGAGGTACAGCTGAGTATCATCAGCATACTGGTGACATCGCACCCCGAACCTTCTCGTATTAGGAAGGAGTTGTTGCAGACTGTCAGTTTAGAATTTGCAGTTTTAGCTCTGGACAGTCTATTGGTGGAACTATGCCTTCTTCTATCTAAGGAGTGTACCAGTGTTAGGGGCAGCAGGTCTAGAAGAGCTGAATGGTGGGATCATGAGTGTAAGGAAGCAAAAGTAGAGCTAAGAAGACTTGCTCGATTTGTAAAGCTAACAAATAAGTTGGAGACGTAACAACTCTATAGTAATAAGAGAACTGATTAAAAGGATTTAATCCGCACAAAAAAGTATATCTACTGGCTTTGCCAATGGTTGCCCTTACAGGATGCTCTAAGATTTAATGACAGTAGGAACTTTTGGAAAATCATTAAGAGGGCTTGGACCTCTGGGAACACCCCAAAGGACCTGAAAATTTACTCTGTCTCATGGGTCCAATATTTCTCAGTTATTTTGTGCAGCTGATATAGGCAGCTGATGTTGTAGATTGAAGTCTTTAGAAGATCTTCCTCTTTGGTCTCCTGTTATGGAAGAGGAGGTTGTAGAGACAATTGGGTCATTGAAAGAGGGCAAAGTGTCCGGAATTGATTTTCTTCCCAGTGAAATGTTTAGGTTCTTTCCAGAGTGGTGGGCACTGGTGTTGGCCCACTTATTCTCTGTTATTAATGAGGCTGCTGAGGTCCCTTCAATCTGGAATAACGGGGTGGTGGTTCCAATTTACAAGAAGGGGGACAGGGAACTCCCAGGTAATTACAGGCTCATCTCCTCACTTTCTATAATGTCTAAAATTTACACCATGCTTTACACCAAACTTTAGACATTACACCAAACGTCTGCTGAATCATTTTACTGGTTGTTCTGAATTGACGACAACGCAGCTCCCTGGGGTATACCGGGGAGCTGTGGTGGATGAAGCAGGAAGGGCAGCAGTTTGAGCGACGGTGGCGTCATTCACATGCTGAAGTTGACAGAGTGCGGCATAGAGTCTGGTTACATACCCATGCTGTTGCGGTGTGCACAGCAAATAAAGTTTTCTTTGCTGTCATCATTGCGTCCACTAAGTCCCACCTGGCTGAGCTGTTCCAAGTAGTGAGGGAGCTGGTCAGTCTGGCCTTCCTCCGCCTGGACGTAGAACCATTAAATGCTCGCTGTGATTTGTTTGCAGACTTTTTGTGGATAAAATTGCTAAAATTCACCACAGCTTTGATATGACTTTTTAAGCAGGGAATGGATCAGAGGCAGTAGAAGCCCCTTCTTGTCCTGCTTTATGGGATGAGTTTTAGGTGGTGTCATCCTCAGATGCAGGGGATGCTCTTGGAACTGTTCAAGCTACCTATTGTGAACTAGATCCATGCCTGTCCTGGCTAGTTAAGGCTAGTCGGGAGACGCTGGAGCCACTGCTGGCGGGGATAGTCAATGCCTCCCTTGGGGAGGGCAGGTTGCCGGGCTGTCTCAAGGAGGCGGTGGTGCAGCCCCTGCTCAAGAAACCATCTTTGGACGTTGGCGCCCCTCCCAGTTATTGGCCAGTCTCTAACCTTCCCTTTTTAGGGAAGGTTATTGAATGGGTGATGGCTCAGCAGCTTCAGGGGCATTTGGACCAGGTTAATTTTCTCGATCCCTCGCAGTCAGTCTTTTGTCCGGCTTATGGCGTGGAGACTGCGCTTGTGCCCTTGGCCGACAACTCTCCTGTGAGTTGGACTGGGGTCGTTCGACCCTACTGATCCTGTTAGATCTCTCGGCTGCATTTGATACCGTTGATCATGAGTTGGTGACTTGGCTGCGGGACCGGGCAGGGATTGGTGGGACTGTTTTTGAATGGTTCCACTCTTTCCTGGCCAGGAGAACCCAGCGTGTGGTTCTGGGGGAGTTTTCATCTTCCTCCTGGGGCCTCACATGTGGAGTATCACAGGGTTCCACCTTATCCCCTCTCTTGTTCAATGTGTACGTGCAGCCTCTGGGAGAGGTTGTTAAGGAGTATGGAGTGAGATGTCATAAATATGCTGATGACACCCAGCTATATCTCTCATTTTTCTCCAACTCAGGCCTGGCAGTCTTGGTGCTTACCCGGTGTTTGTCCGCTGTGGGGGATTGGATGAGAGTGAGCCACTGAGGCTAAATCCTGACAAGATGGAGGTGATGGTTGTGGGGAGGGCCGAGGGAGTGGTGGCTCCCATCATTGATGGGGTCCATCCTTCCCTGGTTTCTCAGGTCCAGAGTATGGGGGTGTTCCTGGACCTGCAGCTCTGCCTGGATGCTCAGGTGGCAGCTGTGGTGAAGGGAGCATTTCGCCAATTACATCTGGTGTGTTGGCTTAGGCCGTATGTCTCAGACTCGGCTCTGACCACAATCATTGATGCTTTTATTACCTCAAGACTGGATTACAGCAATGCACTCTACGTGCACTAGTTTTGGTGCTGTTTTGGAAGCTGCAGCTGGTGCAGAATGTGGCGGCCTGTCTCTTGACAGGGACGTGCCGATGCGAGCATATTACACCAGTGCTTCACTCTGCACTGGCTGCTGGTAGGTTTCCAGGCCCAATTCAAGATGTTGGTGTTGACATTTAAAGCCCTAAATGGCTTGGGCCCCACCTAACTGCAGGACCGCCTCACCGTCCGGGTCCTGAAGCAACCCCTGCAGTCGTCTGGGGGCACCTTCCTCCAGGTCCCCTGGGTTTCCAAGGTGTCCACTATGAGGACGGTGTTCTCTGTGGTTGCACCACAGTTGGGGAACTCCCTCCCATCAGAGATCTGCTTGGCTGACAGCCTCCCTTCTTTCTGCAGTAAGACCTGGCTGTTCCACCAGGCCTTTCCCGAGGGAGATGGGGTGGGTGGGTTGGGTTAGGGTAGGGGGGAATGGGGTTTTATATTTGTTTTTTTAATTGTAATTATTTTTTTTTATTTTAATGTTTTAAAATGTTTTTTAAATGTTCTGAGCCACCCCGAGATGCCGGAGGCAGGATGGGACGGCATATACATTTTAAGATAATAGATAAATCAATCAATAGAGAATCTCTTGTTGCTGATGAACAGGCAGTTTTTCGGAACTCTAATAGCACTGTGGGCCATTGTTTCCTATTGTTCCACTCGATTAATAAATGTAAGGTGAAGAAGCAGAAAAGTTATGCAGCATTTATTGACTTTATAGCTGCCTTTGACCTTATTAATAGAATGAAGTTATGGGTAAAGTTGCAGGATTTACGGATAGATAAGAGACCATTATCTTTAATAGTCTCTTTATAGTCTAATACAGTCCTCCAAGTTAGATTAGATATGAGGGGTAGTTTATCTGAACAGGTGGAGATTAGTAGTGAGGTTAGGCAGGGATGTTTGCTGGTCCCCACTCTTTTTAACCTCTGCGTTAATAAACTGATCATTGATCATAGAGATAAGGGAGATTATTATGCACCAAAGTTAGGAGGCAGGAAAATCTTCACACTTAGGTATGCTGATGATACTATATTCATTTAGTTAAGTAGGTTGGGATTTAACCACCTGCTGGTGAATTTTGGAAAGGCCTGCTGTGAGCAGGACCTGAAAATTATCAAAAAACTAAAGTTGTGGTTTTCTCCTCGAAATTTAAAAGGAAGAGGTAGTTTTTGAATGGCCAGCTTTTAGAGCAGGTTAGGTTTTTTAAGTATTTGGGAGTAGTTTTTGCATATAATGGGGTTTGGTCCCGTCACCTTAGGTCAGTTAAAACCATTGAGTCTACTTCTTTGACTGCCCTGAATAGATTTTATACATCTAAGGGGGGCTGCTTGGCTAGTCCTGTCGCTTCGCCCTTCACAACATTGCTCGGATTCGCTGCTTTCTCTCTGTCTCCTCAGTCAAAACTCTTGTTCACGCCATGGTCATCTCTTGCCTTGACTACTGCAACCTCCTCCTTACTGGCCTCCCACGCTCTCACCTGTCCCCCCTTAACTCCATCCAAAACTCCGCTGCTAGGGTCATCCACTCAGTCTGTCGCTTCGACCACATGCAGCCTCTTCTCTCCTCACATCACTGGCTCCCCCTTCCTGAATGCATCCTTCACAAACTCCTGGTATTCACTTATAAATGCCTTCACAACCTGGCTCCCCCTTACCTCTCAGTCCTAGTATCCTTACACACTCCTGCATGCACTCTCTGCTCCTCCTCTGCTCCCTCCCTCGCTCTCCCTCGTCTCCCCTTCTTCCCTAACTGCCCTCGTCCCTTCTCCCTTGCTTCCACATGCCTGGAACCCCCTCCCTGCCCACACCTGCCTTGCCCCCTCCCTCTGCACCTTTAAATCCTTCCTCAAAACCCACCTCTTCCTCGCCGCCTTTCCCCACGCCTGCTAGAACTTTCCTTTAAATATTTACTGTCTGCCCTCCTCGCAGACTCCTGCCTAACTGCAACCAAGCTAAGCAGGTGCACTGGGACCTCACAT
>QEPC01004955.1:404449-424924 GCA_003113815.1 Sphenodon punctatus
CGGTCGACCGAACTCCGAACTTCTGAACCGCGTTCGCCCATCCCTAGGCGGGACGGGAGGGGCAACCCAGTTTTCCCTCCCCCCTCCAGACTGCACAGGTGGAAGGGGCATCGGTGCTCACCTCCCCCCCACTACCCTGCCCAGCTTGGTAATTTTTAAAAATAAATAAATAAATAAATAAACCCATCCCCAGGGATCGACCTATTTGGTGGTGCCAAGGCTTCAGCCCTGGGTCTGGTGTTGGCAGCGGATCTGGCTCCAGAGGCGCTCCGGAGCACTTCAGGCCTCTACTAGGCCTTCGGGGTCACCTGACCCAGAAGGCCTAGTAGAGGCCTGAAGTTCTCCAGAGCACTGCTGGAGCCAGACCCGCCACCACCACTGGTCCCCGGGGCCAGAGCCACGGCACCACCAGGTAGGTCAATCCCTGGGGTGGGTTAAAAAATAATAATAATAATTACCAGGCTGGTCAGCGTGGTGGGGGAGGTGAGCCCCAGCCTGGAGGGGGGAGTGAAAACCAGGTTCCCCCTCCCGCTCAGCTCTGAACAGATTCGGTGAAACCGAACAGGTTCAGACCAAAGAGCCCGAATCCAAATGGTTTCGGGGAAGCCAAACCCCGAACAGGCCAAACACCAAACCCCCTGGTGTTCGTACATCCTTACTGGCATCATGAACATTAAACTTTGTTTTTCAGTGCTTTGGTGTTTTAGATCCTATTCCAGACCCTAATCCAGGAACTGGAAAGGGGCCACATAAAATCCTGCTGAAGGCTGTGTTTGGCTCCTGGACCTGAAGTTGCTCCCCCCCCCACTTTCATGGGGGTTCTTTGGAAATGCAGGTGTTTGATGATCTGATGTTTGATCAGCTGTATCTATGTTTGAATTGAACTTCTGTGTTGGGGGTGTAATAGGGATATGCTAAAGAGAAGGAGGCTCCAGACCATTGATCTGTCCCTGTCATTGTGTATGCCCTCATCGCTGCTCACTTTCCTTAAACTCAGTTTTTCAGTGCTTTCATGTCTGCCCTGCTCTGCATGGACATGGAGCTTTCCTTTCACACACTTTCAGGAATCCTCTAACAGGATGACCAGCAGTGATAGAGATGAAAATAGAAAATATATTTTAGAAAGAGAAGAAACAGTTGTGCTTGAGGATCTGTCCCCAAACTTTGAAGTCCCTGGTCTCTGGTCAGAAGGCCGTCAGTCACAAGATAGAGAAGCAATTGTACATTAATGGCCATGCAGAGTATCAGAGTACAATTTTCCAGTCTCATCCTCTGATGGCAGATGGGATCATTGTTTCTCTCAATACTACTTTTGGATCCCACCTAATGTTGGTAAAGTGGACAGGCGGCATTGGCTTGTGTACTCAAAGTCACAAGATTCTGTCTTTTGCTTTGCATGCAAGTTGTTCCAGGAAGGTGTAAAAAGAAGTCTGATGCACAGTAGACTTAGTGACTGGAAGCACTTAAGTGAAAGACTGAGAAGTCATGAAGAATCAAGGACACACAAGGAAAACATGCAAAAGTGGACTGAGCTTGACTGAAGACTTACCAAAGATATAACTATTGACCACAATACCAGGTTGTTTCTTAAATTGGAGACTAATCACTAGGGATGGGAATTTCGGTTTCGGATAAAACCGAAAGTACCCAAAAATGGCAATTTTGGATTAATCTGAAATTTTGGTTCTTTTTCGGTTTTGATACTATCAGATCTTTTGTATTGATTTTTGTACTGGATTTTTAACATTGCAGGTTTTCAATGGGGGAGAAACCACAATGTTAAAAATCTGGTACTAAAATCTATGCAAAAGATCTGATAGTACCGAAACCCAAAAAACCCTGAAATTCATGAGAACCGAAACCGAAATTAACTGAAACCAAAATTTTGCCCAGAGTCCCATCCCTACTAATCACTGTGGTGCAAAGTTTTAGAAAGGCTGATCACCATAATACAGTATTTAGCAGCTGATAACACGACATTTTGTGGTAGCAGCAATACACTGTATAGCCACGATAATTGGAATTTTCTGTCACATGTAGAACTCCTGGACAAATTTGATTATGCTCTAGAATCAGCCTTCCTAAGACTTTTGACCTTTAAAGCCCTAAATGGCTTGGGCCATACATATCTGAAGGACTGTCTTTCTCTTTACATCCCTTCACAACCCTTAAGAGCTGCCGAGGGTGTCCTCTTGTGAGTTCCATCTTTGACCCAACTTCATATGACTCAGATCTGCAGAGAGGAATTCTCTCTGTCTGCTCCACTGCTTTGAAACTCAAAATTCCATTGCTTTGGAATTATTGCACTAAAGACCACATACTCTTGCATTGCACTAAAGACCACATAACACCACTGAAAATGCTACAGTACTTGACTTTGAACGATCTATAGGGCATTTATCCAAATGTATCTGTGGCACTCCATATCCTTCTCACCATATCAGTGACTGTTGCAAGTGCGGAATGCAGTTTTTCAAAGCTGAAACTGATAAAAAATTATCTAAGATAAAGTATGAGTCAAGAGCAACTCTGTGGCTTAAGACATCTCTCAACTGGGAGACAGCTTAAGTAACACATTTGCATGCTGATAGATGATTTTGCAGCAAAAAAGCCAGAAAAGTATCTTTTGTTAGTTCTGTATCTCAAGAAGAGCTGAAACCATAAGGACTGCCTTATTGCACCTTATTGCATTACACAAAGGATCCATGTACCTTAGTGTCTTACAGATAAAGGTTTTAAAGGTGTCCTCGAGAGGGAGGACACCTGTATGTTGTCTACTTTTAATATTCTTTATTGCTTTATTTTTCTTTTAAAAAATAAATATTGTTCTTGCTCCCCTGACAGGAGGGGACAGGAACATGGAAGAAGTTGGAGAGTGATTTAATTTGAGCTGATAGTCCTGTGCGGGGTGTTGGCCTTTATGATGATGAGGGATTGGAGTATGATATTGAGGGCATTGTGCCATAAGGACTGCCCTATTGAGTTAGTAGACAAAGATCCACGTACCCGAGTTTCTTGCAGATAAAGGTTGTAAAGGATGCCTGTATGTTGTTTACTTTTAATTTAATGTTATATATTTATTATTGTTCTCTATTTATTTTAATTTTTGTCTTGTCCCTGCTTCCCTGAAAGAAGAAGCAGGAGCATGGAACAATTTGGGCAGTGGTTGAATTTGAGCTGCAAGGTCTGTGCAAGGTGTTGACCTTTATGGAGATGAGAGAATGGAGAATTATTGGGGGATGGAATCCAATGTTGAGGGCATGGAAGGACTGTGGCATGATTTCTTCTGGAGGGAGGGGGGGATTTAGTGGAAAATGAGGTTCACTCACCCATTCCAGACTGTTGTGTTTTAAATAAAGTGTTGTTGCTTTTTAACTACATCTGCATCCTGTGCTCCCTTTAATCTAAACCGGATTTAACTGTTCTCTGGTGAACATTGTACTGACGGATTAAAAATAACTTATATGGCAATTCTCTGTCATCATCAAAGGAAAGTAGACAGAGCTGTGGGAAAGTGGGCGGGGTGGGGGGGTCCCCACATTTTGTCTTTGCACTAGGCCCTGCTATTTTTAAGGCTGGCCCTGTGGCCAGCAATGAGTCCTGGGAAAGCTACTAGGGCAACCTTGTAAACCCATGAAGTCTATTTGCTGCCACCATTGTGGTTGTTCAGTGGAGAGGAGAGTGTTGCTCCATGTTGCTGTTGCAGCCACATCTCCAAAGGAGCAATCCCGTCTGTCAAATTGTGTGGAAATTTAGTGGGGGATAGGGCTGTTGCTGTTCCCCACATCCCCCAATAATTCCCCCAATATCCTTCACATTCCCCCAATATACCCCACTTCCCCCCAGTAATTACACCCATGATCTGGGGATGGAAGATAGCAGCTATTAAAGAGAACACAGCAACAGATACTTAATACACATGTAGACTATGAGAGATTCCCTGCTTTGGTATAATAGGATTCCAATTTGCCTCCTCCACAACTGCTGATGCATTATAAGAAATCCTGAATACCTCTTCTCCTTTCCTTTGGCTGACTGCCCAACAAGTTCTGCTCACTCTCAGCCCTGAAGACAGCTCTTGATTGTGTTTTGATGTTTCTGCCGACCTATTACTGTATTGACTTCATGGCAGCCAAAACATACATTTGTGATCTAATTTTTCTCCTGCACTTCTTCCACTCAATCAAACATGCACACAAGCTTCCACAGAACAGAAGAACGCTTTTAAGCCATGGCAGGGCTCTTGGGAACTGTGTCATAGGAATTTTCTGTTCTTTTTAAAGGAGCACACTTAACTGACTCTTTGTGTCACACTATTTTTTGCACTGTAATTCCCAAAATCACATTGGCACGGGAACTAATATTGTCAATTTGTTTTTTCATTTGTGGCAGCTACTTCCACAACATGAAATATTTAAATAGAATGGTGTCTTTAGTGATGCAAAGCACTGGATTTTTAATTTGGATTTGATTGCTGGGAATGATTTTTTTATAAGGTGCAACTGTCCATTTGAATTAGCATCAGGTGACATTTCTTGCTGCAGACACGGAAGAACCAAATATGTTTCTAAAATGTTCCTTCTCCTGAGGCACTGACCCAAAATTAGACCTGAGTTTACCTTGGTTCCCTTATACAGCTTTGTAATCCCACTTTGCCCTATGTTTTTAGCACAACAGAATGTGAATGATGAAACTAGGATTCAGCTAGCTTATTTGTATCACAAAAACTACTTCTTGTTGTATATATAATTTCCATTCTCTATTGTCCTCATTTTAGTTATTCATTGTCCTCATGTTACTGGTTGAAGACTATGACTGACTAGGCAGCTATATTAGAAACACTTTTCTGTGCATATTCTTTTGTAGGAAGAATCAAGTAGATCATACTGTAACTCTAGTGAGTTTCCCCACCCTTTTCAAATTAGCTTTTCTGCTAGACAGAGAGCATAGACTTGTAGTTAAGGCAAGTAAGCTAGGACTCAGGAGATCTAGGTTGAATTCTTAGCTGTGCTACAGACAGTGGGTGTTTTCAGATGGATGGGGGACTGCCCACTGCTGGAGATGCTCCAGGGGTGAACTGCCACATCCTCCCACTCCCAGCCCCGCCTGGGTTGGGTTGACCTAGTGGGTTCTCGGGCCTGCAGTCTGCCTGCGTGGTGCACCCCCCGAACCAGAGAGTTGTGGGAGATTGGCCAACATTCTACGCTGGTGCCCAAAACTCTATGATATTGCCTGGGTCAGCAGACTTCTGGAAGTGGAGTAGCAGTGTGGGTCCGCACATCAGACAGTTGCTCTCCTTTGGGCCAGTGACCCAGGTTTGGTCAGCCTGCTCCACACGAGGGGATGTTCTGGTGTGTCGCTGGTGTGTCTGTCCCAGAACAGGTGCACCTTGCTCTGTTTCAACATCTGACGGGCTGCCTTTAGATGGACGGGTCACCGGGGGTAAACCAGGATGGCATGGCCAGCACCAACTGCCCATCTCAAAACACCCCATGTGTCCTTGGGGTAGTGCCACTATTTACCTCTGATGTACTATAAACAGAGAGGATGGCAGACCTGGTTGGATGGGTGGGGGTATGGCGCAAGTATAGGGCTATGGATAGGATGGATATTCATGACATTAGGGGGCTCAGGGTGTGGGGTGGGTAGAGAGTCATGTCTGAGTGCTGCAACAGGGGTGAAGTTTCAGCCACATAAATGGGATGTCCCCATGCTTGCTGATTTGGCATGTCAACCAATAAAGTGGAGTCCATCAGGGAGAATGGGATAGGAGGATCTCATCACTACTATATCACCTTTAATTAACTGGGTACGGCACCCTAGGCAAGTCCTTGGCTGCCACACTCGAAAGCAGACCCTGCCTTGGGCAAGATATTAGAGGTGTGCAATTCGTTTTCATTATTATAACAAAAATTAAAATTTTCATTTTTATTGTAATAATGAAAATGAAATATAATAACAAAAACAAAAATGAATTTTCATTTTTTAAATTATAGGAAAACACTGAAAAATGTATTTCCTGCTATATATATTATTTTTCTTACTCAGTTCTGATTAAACTTGGGGAGGTTTTACCCCCCAATGAAGGGCACTATGTGTACCACATTTTGGAAAGTAGGGATGGGCGAACGCGGTTCTGAAGTTCGGAGTTTGGACCAAACTCGGTCTGTTCGGACGACCGAACCTGAACCGACCGAACTGAACCCAATTCCGAACTTCAAAAATCCTGAACAGTTCGGTCGGTTCGGATCAAGTTCAGATGGTTCAGTTGTGAAAAAGGTGACCTGTGAGTGACCAGTTGACCACTTCCTGACCCAGGGAGAGGGAGGTCAGCTGAGGAGCAGATTTCCAGGCATCAAGGGTGGAGAGGCTTGGAGTAGCAGCCAGCCTTTTCGCCTCAGACCACTGGCTTTGCAGTCTACGATTGGCCACGGGCTAGACTGCATGGAGCCAATGGGACTCGTGGTGAAGCGGGTACAGCAAGTACCAAAACTCATTGCCCTCCCCCCTTCCCAACACCTTCTGAGCTAGTCACTGTTCTGACAGCAGGCATTTTCAGAAGGCTCCCTCTCCCAGCAGTTTGCTTTCCTCACCCATCCAACACATTTATTTAGTTATTTACCTCCCTACTATTTATTTAATTATATTAGAGATAGATTTAGGTTTTATTTTTATTATTTACCGATCCCTGTGTTATTTCTCCCTGCCCTCCATTAATCCTCCCCCTCTTCTATTCCATCCCTGAATCCCTTCCCCTGTTTTTTGATTTACTAGAGTAGGATTAGGTTTGATTTAGGTTTTATTTCAGTTACCCCTCCCTCCCTGTGTTTTGTTTTGTGAGTTGTCTGTGTCTCCCCCCCCCATCCTTGTGTAATATAATATTGTATATATTAGATAGATAATACTTAGTTAGTTACTTAGATAGATAGTTGTAGGTGTGATTCAGTTTTATAGTGTGTGTAGGACTAGGTCTTTGTAGTTTGTTTTAGTTAGATATTCCATTATTTAGTTCCATTGGTTTTATAATAGTAGCAGTTAGTTAGATTTAGAAATTTAGATATATTAGATACAAAAATTTGAAAAATAATAATAATATATATATCTTTGTGCATTCAGCCGTTCATTCATTCTTTGCGTGGGAAAAATGGAGAAGGAAACGTGGCAAGGCCGGTCTGCTGCCCGTAAGTCAGGCAATGAGGCACGTGGCAGAGGTGGCAGGGGCCGTGCCAGCAGAGTGGCAGTAAGAAACAGCAGCCCGAGTCCATCACCATGCCCCAAGCTCTTCAGGCCTGCTTTTGGATCTCCCTCTCCCAGCACTAGTAGTGTCACTAGTGCTGCTCCAGTGGCCGGGCCTCTGTCTTGGCCAGGCAGTGGCATCCCTGGCCAGGCCTTTGCCACTGCTCCACCAATTCCACTCCTCTCCCAGGACCCACCCTCAGGGTACTGGGGCCCATAATTCTGGTCATGGGGCGCTGTCATCCCACATTTGCTTTACGAGTTAGCAACGTGTTGTTCATTGGAGAGAGAGAAATAAAATTTTCCCCCAATGCTAGGAGAGACAGTCACGATCCAACCCATGCTATCACACACCTGCACTGTATGGCCAGAGAGAGCGAGAGGGAGCCTTTCTTTCTCTCTGGCACACCCACACAGACACAAGCCCTGCCTCTCCTTGGGGGCTGTCTTCAAGTTGAGATCCTGTTGCTGGCACATCTTTGGGTTACCTTCCTATGCTTCATGTGGTGCCAGGTGCTGGTGGTAGGGATTGACAAGCTGTATGAGATTCTTCCACCTCTCAGAACTTCAGCACAGAGGGTTAAAAGATTGGTCAGGTGAAACAAAGCTCGTAACAACAAATACAACTTTAAAAATATTTTAAACTCTACAAACATTCTACAAATTTAGAAAAAAACAAACAAACATACAAACAAAGTACAGTTACTTAGGGGTCTGTGGGGGTAAGGGGAAATGGGTGGGTGGGACCAAGGGGCAGCCACATCCTCCTCCACCTCGTACCCGTGCTGCCGGGCAAATTCAATGGCCCCCTCCAAGGAGGCCTTCCATTTACTGAATGACTGACAGTGCAGTTCCAGCTCCTGCCTTTCTAAATGGAGGTACTCTGCATAAGCTGCTGCACACTGCTCCTCTGTACGGAGCTTCCGGAACCGCACCACCAGCCAGTCAAACATGCTGCATGTTTGGATATGCATAGCATCCATATATTTGTGGGCAGAGCTCTCCAGCTCAGCCAGGAAGGCCCTTTCCTCCTCTGTCTCCTCCTGGGGGGCTGTCGACTCCTCTGCAGAGCTGGAGGGGGAAACTCTCAGGTGGCGGCATTTCAGCCGGGCTTTCCCCCCTTGATTCAAGGACTGCTCCTCTGCTCCAGAGTCCCTGCTGCTGCTGCTGCGCCCACCAGCCTTAGCAGCACCACCACACACCACCTTTACATGGTGGACATTCTCTACATGGGCTATTAGCCCTGATGCCGTCACCTGGCTGCCATGCTTAATTCTTCTTCTGCAGGTCTACAGAACATAAAAGATAGGAACATTAAGAAGTGCCATACTGTGTCAGACCAATGGTCTGTCAATCCCTCCCTGCATTCTGTCTCAACAAGTGGGTGGATGGCCATTGGCCAATCTCTCTCTGCAGGGGACTTCCAAACAGGTAAATCATAGGTCAATCCATTCCCTGTTGTAACATCCTCCCTGCCTTAATGCCTTACCATACATACGGCGATCAATCCGCATTTTGTGATGGTATAAAACCACTAGATGTTGGACCACTTCCTTCTGTCTGGCGGCAGAAGCTCCTTCGACCTGCGCCTTGGGGTTCTAGCAGCGGTGGCAGGGGCAGCATCATCCTCTCTTAAACAGGAACACATAAACATTAAACAACTCAATATCATGCATTTATGATGATACCTCTCTAGTCCTCCGTCCTTGGAGTGCGAGGCATTGGCAACTGCAGACACCCCCCTGGCTGGCACGTGCAAATTCTCCCCTTCTTTGGGTGCTTGTTGAGATGGTAACTGGAGACCCTAGCTAGGGATGTCTGGCAGCCTGGCACATGTTTGGGTGGTGGGTGCTTCCTTCGCCTTGTGCCTGACTGCTGGAAGAGAGCTCCCCCACACACCCTCTCTCTCTCTGTGGCAGACATCTGCTTCCAGTCACATGCTGATGCCCACTGTTTGTGCCTGACTGCCAGTGCCACCACCACCACTCACCCACCAGCACATCAGTGAGTTCGCTCTAAAGGATAGTATTCTTCTTGTTCTCAAAGTTCTATGGAACAATAAACAGAAATAAACTTTACAAGCCTGACAGCAGCAGTGGTACCCTCTGGCTGAAGCTCCTCTGATGAGGAGCTGACCTCTACCACCTCCGAAGAAGGTCCAGCGGCATCCTCCTCCACCTCCTCCACAGGCTTGGGCTTCCAGCTCCTATTAACTTTAAGCCTCCTTATTTTTTTTCCAACCAGCCAGTCAAACAAACCAACCACAACCAAACAAAGTCAAACCAAGCCACAGCCAACCAAAACAACCAAACGAAGCAAACCAACACAGCCAACCAAAACCAAAACCACACACCAGCCAGCCACACACACATGCTTTCTCCCCACAGAAACTCTTTACGCACTCAAATTTCTGGTTTCTGGCAGGATCATGGGATCTCGCGATACCTTTTTCCGAACATCTGAACTTGACCGAACCAAACGACTGAACCCAAAGTCGGCGACCGAACCGAATGACCGAACTGAATTACTGAACTGAACCAAACGACTGAACCCAAACTGCGATCTGTTCGCACATCCCTATAGGAAAGATTGAATAAAGGGAACCAATTTTATAAGCAACTGAATGTTGTGATGTTAAGAAAAACTGCATACACATTCCTGGCTACAACTTCTTTATCTTCCATCAAATTTGCATGACATCTGGCAAGTTTATGTCCCTCCCCATGATTACCAATCTTGAATTTCAGAAAGATTGGACAAAGGGTCCTGATGTTATAAGACGTTAACTTGAAAATGCATTTCAGGGAGTAACATTTTTATATTTAATCCTGTTTACAAGACATTTGGCAGGAATGTATCCCACACCTTCCCTGTCATCTCTGCCAAAGTACAGGACAATTTCATAAAGGGACTCAATGTTATGAGCAATTGAAATTATCCCCTTGAAGACCATTATTCAGATAAATAGCAGCACATGCAGTGCCAGTCAGGGCCAGGCACTTGGAATGGCCGGGGGAGGGAGGCTGTAGGAAGGAGGCTAGGGAGCAAGCAACCCAACAAACTGACAGACACATTTACTGGCCAACCGTTGCATGCTTCCAGCTTTACCGGTGGTGGCTTTGAGGCGGGCATAGGGGTGGCCTTCAAGTGGGCATAGAATGGACATAACTGGGACTTTGGGCTAGCATGCATCCGAGCAATCAGGAGACATGGTTTACACATCCAGGCTGGCCAATTATCATCACCATCACATCCTGCAGCATTGTGACAGAGGACATAAGAGAATCTCTATTGGCTCTTTCCTAAACAGATGCTTCTGACTTCCCAGTAACAAGTGGTGGAGAGATGTCAGGATGGTCACAGCACAGAATGAGGATATTTGGTTGACATTTCTGCTGGCCAATTGGCATCACAAACCAATCTTATACAACAGTGACACATAAGAGAATCCCTGGCATAGGCTTCTTCTCTACATATGCTGTGCAAGAATATAAAACTGGGACCCTTTATCACATCTTTATGATATGTGGAAGAGATGTGAAAGTGTGATATAGATCCCTGCCAAATGTCATGTACATTTATTGGACTACAAAGATATTACAGTCAAACATACATTTATAAGTTAATTGCTCATAACACCAGGACCCTTTATCCAATCCTTCTGAAATTTGGCATGGACAGTAAACGTGGGGAGTGGTATAAACCTGCTAAGTTTAATCCACATTATATTTGGGACAAATAAGTTACTTCCATGAATGTATATGCAGATTTTTGCAAAATAACATTATGCAATTATTTATAAAAACTGCTCTCTTTATCCAATCTTTCTGAAATTTGGAACACATAATGCCTTCCATTGGAGGTACAAGTCCTCTAAGGGTCATCAAAATATAATGAAAAACAAAAAAAGTAAATGTGTTGAAAACAATGGAAATCGAAAAGGAAAGCAAAACCAAAAACAAAATCTTGATATGTACGAAAACTAAAGATTTAAATAATGAAAATGAAAAACAAAAACAAATAACATCATGGGTCCCTGGTGCAAACTTCTACAAGCTATAAGGTCAATTCTTCCCTCACTGAAGTCAGTGACTCATCTGCTATTGATTTAACAGGAAACAATCACACCCTTATCCATTTTGTACCTCAGTTCATCATCTGTGCAAAATAGAGAGAACCCCTTTTTTATTTCCATTCTTGTTATGTTAATTGAGATTATAAACTGCTTGGAGTTGGGATTATATTAATACTGGCACAATCGAAATTTGATCTTGCCTGGAGTTGCTCTAACACAAATAAAATAAGACTAATATTCCTTCTTAAGCCTGTGAGAGTTTTGAACTTGACTCCTTTAATAAAAGAAGGTCTGGGTCACTGTATTCTCTCTAAAAGAGATTCAGGCTGTATTCTCACCTGTGTCGGCCGTGGCAGCAGTGGGAGGGGTGAGGGAAGACATGGCAGCATGAAGGAGCTGGCCAACAGGAAAAGAGCTGGTGCAAATGGTGATTTTCTGTGGCTTCTCTCACTCATGTCAGGGTGCAAAATCCTACCCTGACATGCACGAGAGAAGCCGTGGCAGATCCCTGTTTGCACCAGCTCTTTTCACGTCGGCTGGCTCCTCCATGCTGCCGCGTTTTCGCTCACTAAATCAAATCAAATCAAATATAGTTTATTGTGAAGCCAAAGCTATTACAATCTTTCAATGAAAAATTCACTATTAAAACATTTATACATAAGGAAGTAATATTTCCCAAAGGGACATAACATACCTAAATTTCCCATATGATACACAAAAACTAGATCCCAACAGGGAAGGGTCCATAATGGAAACATCGTCATCCAGAGTCAATCATGTTTGAGCCTACCAAATCCCCCTTCTGGGAAGCAATTTGGTTCAATCATTTGCCAAAAAGATGGCTTTGCGTCTTCAAGTTACAGCCAAACCGAATTGGGCCACTGACCTCATAACATGAGAGTCCTGGGGATTTAAGAAGACTCGCAAAGAGCCCCGGAGGCAAACTAGGCCAGACGAGGGGTATAGAGTGTCCTGCAATTTCTTCCTCAAATCAGAGAAAGCAGGGCACTGAAAGAAAACATACCTGAGAGAATCTGGAGCAAGGGGCACACAGGTGGGGCAATACCGTTCCTCCCTTGGGGTCCCTTTGTGCCTACCCTCCAAAATCACCACCAAAAAAGAGTCACATCTAAAAAGCGTAAACGCCCTCTTTTCAGCGGCATCAAGCCAAGTACACAGGTAACAATCCTTAAACAGAGAGGGGTCCGGTGGACAATAATCTAGCACCACTCTTTGTGCCCGTATAAGAGCTTCTTTCATTTGCATTTTCCCTCACTAGGGATGGGTGAATGTGGTTTGAAAGTTCAGAGTTCAGACCGAACTCAGTCTGTTCGGTCGACTGAAAGGAACTTCCGAACCGAACTCGAATTTCAAACCGAACCAAACCGAATTTCCGAACTCCGTTCTGTCCACCCATTCCTAGTGGCAACACACACCAAAAAACCTGGTTTTTAATGTATGAATTTGGTTCGGAAGTTCGGAATTCGACCAAACTTGGTCTGTTCGGTCGACCGAACCGAACTTCCGAACCGAACTCGAATTTCAAACCGAACCGAACTGAACCGAATTTCCGAACTTGAATTTCAAACCAAACCGAACCGAATTTCTGAACTCTGTTCTGTTCGCCCATCCATATCCCTCACCCCCCCCGCTGCTGCCACTGCCCCTGCAGGTGAAAATACAGCCTAAGATGCTGCAGTCTGATCATCAGTGAGCATTTATCTATGGTTCATGACTACAAAGTCTGTCATTCACATCTGCATACATAATAGCTCTAATAGGCATTGACTCAGCATTTCCTAATGACTTTTTGCTAAAACAGAGGCAACTGATTCTACACTTTCATATGTCAGGCATAGCTAGAGG
Source organism: Sphenodon punctatus (assembly GCA_003113815.1). Taxonomy (NCBI): domain Eukaryota; kingdom Metazoa; phylum Chordata; class Lepidosauria; order Sphenodontia; family Sphenodontidae; genus Sphenodon; species Sphenodon punctatus. Next base: position 417,627 of record QEPC01004955.1, read on the forward strand.
CACAGAACATTGCAGTAAAGCACTGTTAAACATTTTAAGGCTGGCATTTAATATCATAATAGAAGTTAGTTATCCATAACCAGAGTGTCATGTCATAGCAATGCTTAAACAGAAGTGCATGCTGAAATCAATGGCAAATTCTGCATAATATTTGATGGTACAATATAGGCCTTTGACCAAAAGAAAAAAAATTCGACTTCAAACATTTTCCTAATTGAGTCTCATCATTTAATGTAGCATAGAATATACTTTTACTGCATTGCTTGTTGCACTAAGGAATCAGAAATAGAACACAGAAAAAGGTTAAAATGAAGAGAAAGAAGGGATGCAAAAGGGCAAGCCTGGAACTTGGGAGATCTGGGTTGAATTACTTTGTCATTTAGGCCATCATACAAGCAGATCTCCAGATCTGCAGAGCCCCACAACATCACTGAGACTAACATGCAGGGGTCTTTCCCTGCATACTATTTTGATATAATCATATCTACAGCCCACACAGCTAACTGAACTTTTGTCAGCTCTGCACACTGAAGGCCTCTCTAGCTCTCAAAGCAGTTGTTGTGGAACACCAAAGCACAAAGAGTACCCCTTGGTCACAGTCTATCTGGTATATCAATCCAATGGTATGGGGCAGTTGAAACACATCTGAAGCTGTTGCTATAATGGAGCATCTGTTGGGTGGGCTGCTGTGCTTTGACATGAATCCATGCACATTCTTTCTGATCAGGTGAAAGAAGAAAGCAAGGAATATAGTTAGAAGCCCAGACAAACCAAGAGAAGAGACATTTCCAAGGGTCGAGTTGGAGACTAGGGTAAATTCAATTGCTGAATTATATAATTTATGGTTGAAAGGGATGTGAAGGGTCATCTAATCCAACCTCCATTTCAATAGTCATGAAGGGTCAAGGGTGAATAAACCTAGGACTTTCCTCATTGACTTTATTAAGGGTAGGATTGTGCCCTAAGTTCGAAAGGTTGTTGGCCATGGTTATTTTTATGACAGCTTTTCAGAATACTTAATTTGTTAGATTTTGCTTTATTTGTTCAAAACACAAAGCAATGTTTAGTTTATTCTCCCTCTATGGCTTTTTTTACACGGACCTGGGTTGGTGGGGGGTGGCAGCACGGTGGGTGTAGCTGGGTGGGTGCCCTCTTACATGAACACACACACACCTACTGAAACCCATCTCCACCCACGAAGCTTCCTCTGTTCTGTCAGAGGGCTCCGTGGGTGGAGATGGGTGTGAGTCGGTGTGCAACGGGTGTTGGTGGGTGTGCAGTGGGAGAGTGCATGCGCAAACACCCGCTGCCCGTATCATTTAAATGGGTGCACACCTGCCGCACACCCATCCCCCCACCTATCGGTGGCCATTTATACGGACAGCTACGCCCGCCGCAAACGCGCCTGAAAGCCGAGAGGTGGGGGGAAGGGGTGTCCATGTAAAAACGGCCTATGATGAGTCATGATTTTGATGGACGCGGCATTTTTATTTACCAAAAATAAAACTGCCAAGGTTTTTTAACTTTTTTTACTTCAAAGGAAATGCTTAGGAGAGAGAAGACATAATTAGTGCTGTGTTATGGTGTCGGATGATTTTATTATGTACCCATAAATATTCTAAAACACCTATCTAGCTTTTTTCTGGAAAATACTGGATTTAATGTATTATTAATATCATCATTATTATCATCATTAAGGTCTCGTTGCCACACAAGACATATACATCACTTATTGAGGAACTCTGAAAATGTTTTAGCTATTACTTTTCTTCATGTATGCATATGTGGAAAATCTCAGCAGGATTCCATCCCATAATTCCATCTCATAACTATTCATTTGCTGAATATATTGGCAGTGCTGGCAACACTCATGTTTCACCACAAATGTCTCAAAATTAGGTGATTTCCTCTAGTCCCCCCTGCTGAAATCATATGAATCTCACTTTCTTCTTTCTCTTTTAAAAATGTCCAACCCTCATTCTGAAACAACGGAAACATTACTGCGGTGAGCCATAGGAACATAAGAACTGCTATAATGGGTCAGATCAATGGTCCATCTAGTCAAGTATCCACTCTCGGATAGTGGCAAGTGCCAGATGTTTCAGAGAAAGAGTTCAAGAAATGTTGTATTTATTTTTAAAGCTACTAACTGAGCTGAATTGGTAGCTAACACTGAGAGGAAGGCAAAAACCAAGCATCTGACAGGCCAATCAGGGTACTCTTTCCTTGCTCCATAATGATAAATGCATCAACCCACAGTGCTGCAGAAAGGGAGGGAGGGTCCTGCTCGTGACGGCACCTTCCTCAGACTGAGGATGGAGCGGTGGCTCCTTGCAAACCTTTCCCTTGTTGGGACTGGGAGACAAAATCCTAGTCTTGTACAATCTTCTTCGTGCCTTTACCTTGGTTGCCGGGTCACCCAGGGTGGGTCCTTGACTCTCCCGCCCAAGTCTTCCCCCTCCCTCTCCTGCTAGTTTTCTGCAAACATTTTCCATTGTTTATTGTGCTGCAGGTAGAGTGTTGGCTCATGTCCCCCTGTCTCACTCCTGTTTAAGGAGTGCAAAAAAAGGCCCGCTCGCTGCCATTGCTGGCTGGCAAAGGGCTATTATTAAATCAAACACTCTGGCTATACTGTCAGTGGACAAACTAAAATATGTGTCAAGCATCTCTTCAGGGTGGGCTGGGAGATATAAGACAACAGTGAGGATAAAGGGCAAATATTGTACAGTGGGTTGATTCTTTTCTTTTTTAATCTAGTCATTCCAGTGGAATTTATTCTGGGGCTGCCACGTGCTAAAAGTATTGTTATGTTTGAAGCTTTCTACGGTTCATTAACTATGAAAAATAAATACTGTTGCATTTAATGTGTGGTTGCACCTGCATATTTGATATTGCAACAGCTATCAGCAGTCACCATTTAAGGAGGATGCAACTTAAGGACAACATGTCGTTTACTAAAAGATTTATGGTATGCGCATTGATCCATATCCTGTTATTCATTCCCATCCACTAACAGTCAGGTTAGTGAAACTCTGAGAACTAAGTTGTATCTCCTGATCATCTTGGCTGATGAAAATCAATGAACCTATTATCCATTAACTTCTATAATCGTTTTAAACCTAGTTATACTATTGGGCTTGCGTGAAGGAGAAAGGCCTGCGCTCTAGCCTCGGTGCTCTGTGGGAGGGGACCAGCTCAAGCAGGGGTGGCAGCACAGGGAGAGGGGCCCAGTTCTGGATTGCACATGTGGGGGGAGAAACTCTGCTCCAGTCTGCACTTTTGGGTGGGAGAGGTCTTGCATCAGCAGCAACAGGGGTATGGAAAGAGTGGGAGGGCTGGCTCAAACCTACCATTCTGTTTTCACAGAAAAGTTCTGTGAAAATGAAAGGAATTTCTATCGCCACTTTCAGAGTGGTATTGTGCATGCACAAAATGGTGCCTGTGGTGCTTTGCATATGCAATATGTCGGCTGCCATACAACAAACTGATGGTGGCCATGCTGTTCAACACAAAGTACTAATGCAGTCACAGCAAAGATATTCTTTCTTTTTATGGCTAGTGTTTATAAGTGACATAGGCATAACCTTTGATTTTTTTCTCCTCAGAGATGAAACTGCATTTAAGTTTTAGTGGAATTAAAAATTATTTCCTAATGAGCAACTGTCTTTCCTCACAAGGCATCTTTTACCTAGAAGCATTCAAATCATTCATCAAGTTAACCAGAGGTTCCCAAATTGTGGGTTAGTTAATCACAAATTGGATTGCTCCATCTGTGGATGAGGTCCCAAGCGTGATTGATATTGAATATGCTTTTTACATCTTTTTGGTGTTACGGGATTATATTTGAGTCTCAAAATGGGACTTTGAAGTTTGAGAACAAATATAATACATCCTTTTGTGTGTGAAAGATGTGATGAAAACATTAGTGTTTTAGTTTTGAATTGTGTTAATTAGTAAGATCTATGATTGACAGATGTGGAGAAGCATGTTTTTCAGTGAGAATTAGTAAAGGGAAACATGCATCCTTTGTAGAAATTTTTTTATTACTGGAATTTCCAAAACTATACAACTGTAAATGTACATATTGAAGTTCACGAGAATGTACATTGTGATTTCAATTAGTACACAGAAAATAAACTTGACTAGCTGAGAGACCTTTTTAGTATTTCTATGGAATAGCAAAAATTCCATCTCAAACTCAGTAATCCAGTCATTTGTGGATCATTCAACTTACTTTACCACTAAAACTTACATCACCTCTTCACTCACCACAGTCAGATTAGGTGGCCTTCAAGACACATTGCTGGATGTAAAAAATCAGAAGGAAAACAACCACATTATCGACTAAGCTGTAACAGCTCTAACATACATCAAGAGCACCTAAGTTTTCAATATAACAACTATCTAATGCAAGATGATGCAAAGGGGGCCAACTTCAAAAATATTCTAAATAGCCAACCTGTGAAAGCTGAATGAGAAAAAGAAATTCTCGCAAGAAAATTTGTGAGTTCGAGAATCATGAGATCTCAGTACCAGAATCAGTGCACATGTGATTGTTGTCATTTTGATTATGCTATTGCCACCATTTTGTTTAAGGGAAGCAGCCATTTTTGTGCACTCAGCAAAGTCTGGTGGTCATTTGCACATGCATAATGATTTTAATTTTAATTTTAATTTTTTCTCACCGAAAACTCAATGAAAAAGTCCTGGTTCTCAGTTTATCTTGGACAAGTCAAGAACGGGGATTTCAATGAGATTCTCGCTTTTTGGGAGATCTCATTTTAGCCCTACATTTAAGGTGTATCCATTTCAGCCCACAAAAGCCAAGGGACTCAAAATGAGTAATCACTTTGAAAATCTTGACCCAAGTAAATGAGCGTATGATTTTTATTATTGTATCTAAAGATATGGTTACCCTAGTTTCCTACAATCAATATTCTGAGTGTCAGCTACACCCGTCCAACACTGTACCCAGGGGTTACAATTCAAGTTGTGTATGTGCAGGGGGAAGAGAGTGAAGGATACAAGTTTTCTATACCACAGGTATAACAATATACTTTTATCTGGCTAGGATCACACTAGGGTTTGTACCATAGCCGATAGATTCGCTCCATCCAATATGGGTCTGATGAAACAGAGGACAACTGTGAACAGGTCTCCGATCCGAGACTTTTTCTGGTTATTCTAGTTTGTTTATTTAGGTTTGGTCACATCGGTAATTATCTTATTTCATTTTGGTAATTGAACAATAGCCTAGATGAAGTAAACAACTGAACCAAATAACCAAAACACCCAAATAGGCAGAGTTACTGAACTAGAATAACCAAAATGATAGATATGCAGAGATCTGTTGCGAAAATGAAAATATGTTGGATTTCTGCATGTTATTCTGAAAATGCAGACAATCTCTGTTGATACGAGAAGGACAATCTGTTTTAGGTCTAGATCACACAACAAGCAACAGTAAAATGGAGTCTTCCAATGAGATTCTATAAAATAAGCCTTGTGTGATAGTCTTCCCTCCACAAAAATGCAGTGCATAATCACATACACATGCATAATATTTATTTCTAAAAACAACTCTGCTGGTCATTGACCATAGCTTTTACAATCTGCCATTGCAAGAAAAATTCAATCTGTTGACATGCATCCGGTTCAGTCTTATATAACAAAAGCCTTTAGCCTAACGCCCATTCATTTTGCTCATCTTAGCATTTCATTTCAAATATGACTCTATCAGTCAAATGTGATAGCTCAGCTGGTCTGCTTCACATCCAGCAGCCTTAGGGAAGCATTTCATCTTGCCTTGCAGCTCGCCTCACTAGTTTGTAACATTCTCCTTTGCTCTGATTTGCTGAAACCGTAAAAATTCTCATTGACTAAAATAGCGAGTTTATATATATTGTATGCCATGGGAAAATGAAAGAGTCTGTTTCATGAAAAATAAATCAAGTGTGAATATAATGGTGTTTCTATGGGTTTTATGAATGGGGATTTATATTAACCAGATGAATTCACATGGGAAAAAAAGAATAAAATCTTTAGGTGAGCTAGTAGTACAATGGAAAAATGAAAAATGTTAAAATCCAGGTAACACCACTTCAGCCTAATGCACCTGCCCATTTTTTAATTCACTTCCATTTAAGTTTTTGTCTTTTTCTTATTGCTCTGGAGCCTCTTTTACAGAAACAAATCAATGGCCACAATTCATTGCCCCATGGATCCCCACATGGAGCTCTGTGCGTGCGTGCACACACACTGTTTGTTTATGCATGGCACAATTTGCCAGCAATGTGGCAAATGGATTGGGCATTGGATTGGGGCCATAGTCTCTCAAACTCATCTATTATCAGGCACCCTGGATTTCAAACCTAGAGCCAAAGAAGTCATTAGCAGACACCCTCACTTCTGAACCACAGCTTTTCTGAAACTAAACTGATTGTGGGATGGAAGCATGGTTCCATAGCAAACTAGTCAGGTGGCTGACAACAGACAGCTGATTGGCCACTATTGCCTGTATAGCTTCCTGTCCTTCTTTGAGCCTTTGTCTATTTAACTGGAACCATTAGGCCTATTTTTGTTGGTTGCCTTGCCTTGCGTCTGATTTGCCACACCTGCTCCTGCATCTCCCTTGTGCCTTCCCTACCTGACCACCCTTTGCCTACCCTAATGGCTCATGGCCTACCCCTGGTCTTGGTGCCCCATTACCCCTTTTGTTGTATTTGGTCATTATGTTTAAACTCCACTATCGACCGTTGATAACTCACTGACTATATTTACTAATCCATACCATCCAACATTCAAAAACTAAAAATAGGTACATTTCCTGCCACCACTAATTTACCTAAATTTGCATGCACTTAAGAAAATATGTAATAGCTCGCTGGGATGATGTCTGTGTGAGAGGGTCTGCAAACAAATATGTTTGTTTGCAGATATGAACCCCTGTTCGAGCACTCCGTTCCTCCTCCGCTCCTCCTTTATCCCCTCCCTCACCCTCCAATGCCTCCCCTGCCCCCCCAACCACCTTCGTTCCTTCTCCTTCGCAGTCCCATATGCCTGGAACTCCCTCCCTGCCCACATCCACCTTGCCCCCTCCCTTCGTACCTTCAAGTCCCTCCTCAAAACCCACCTCTTCCGCTGTGTCCTTCCTAACTCCTGCTAATCATCCCCACCCAGGATTATCCCCCACCTGTTATCTGTAAACTCCCAATGTACTGTAACCAAGCCAAGAACGTGTACCTGAGTTCTCACATCCTCATGATTGTTGCATCCCTTGTCCCTCCCTCTGTTCCCTC
>QEPC01004955.1:459226-480642 GCA_003113815.1 Sphenodon punctatus
GAACTGACTGAACTGTTCGGCCATTTCGACGTTCGGAAATGAGTTTGGTTCGGTCAGTTTGGGTTCGGATTCATGTTCGGGTTCGGTCATATGAACAGGCTGAGTTCGGGCCGAACTGCGAACTTCCAAACCGCATTTGCCCATCCCTTCCAGCCAGCCTGCAATGCCCGGCCAAGTAGGGTTGCCAGCCACCAAGCCCTGGCCGGGCCGCTGCCACTGCTCCACCGATGCCAGCCAGTCTGCGATGCCCAGCCAAGGATGGGTGCCAGGCGCAGTTACTGTTCCTGGCAATCCAATGTCAGCTGCTGCTGCTGCTGTGCCATGGGCACTGTGCCCTGGCAATTGAATGTCCGCTGCACCTGCCTCTGCTGATACCACCTCTGCTGTGGTATGGGCTCTGTGCTCTGGCAATCCAATATCTGCTGCTGCTGATACTGCACATCAGCAATTTGTTCCTCACTCTTTTAGACAGGCATAGCTTGGATGAGTGCACCGGTGGGCGGGGGCTGGGTGTCCACAATATTCACCACTGAGCAAGGCTTGCCTAATTTTCAGTAGAGCTTCTTGAGATCGGTCGAGTACGGTGCCAGTCTGCAATGCCTAGTGAAGTAGGCATGCCATACTGGCCATACCACATAACGCATAGGTGGCAGGTGCTGTAATACAGAGCACCCACTTATGGCCACGCACATAGTGCTCACCAAAAATCCAGAGTGCTTAGTGCGAGGCAAGCCGAATACCTCCATCGATGCCTGGCAGTCTGCAACGCCCAGCCGAGTAGGGGTGCCAGTCACCAAGCCCAGGCTGGGCCTCTGCTGTTGCTCCACCAATGCCAGCCAGCCTGCAATGCCCGGTGAAGTGGGGGTGCCTAGGGATGTGCGAACAGAATGCGGTTCGGATGTTCGGACGTTCGGTCATTCAGTTCGAAAACCGAGTTTGGGTTAAGTTGTTCGGTTTGGCTGAACTTGGACAAACATTCAAAAATAGCACTAGTGATACCGATACTGAATTCAAAGTGTTTTTTTGGTATAGGTATCATTTGGCCCTGAAGCAACCCCTGGTCTCCACCCCTGGTGCCAGGAAGTCTACTCCTCAGCGGCCTCCCCCTTCCAGTCACGTTTTTCCCTGCCCGAAGTCACATTATTTCCTGCCCCCAAACTCATCCAAACTCACTCAAACATGACTGAATTGTTCAGCCATTTTCAAGTTCAGTTTGGACGTTCGGTTTGGACGTCCGAACAGACCAAGTTTGGTCCAAACTCTGAACATCTGAACTGCGTTTGCACATCCCTAGGGGTGTCATACTGGCCATAACGCATAATGCATAGGTGGCAAGTGCCATACAGAGCATCCACTCATGGCCATGCACAGTGCACTTGCTAAAAATTCAGAGTGCTTTGTGCGAGGCAAGCCAAATAGTGCCACTGATGCCAGCCAGCCTGCAAAGCCCGGCCAAGAAAGGTTTCCAGCCACCAAGCCCTGGACGGGTCTCTGCTGCTGCTCCACCGATGCCTGACAATCTGCAATGCCAAGTCAAGTAGGGGTGCCAGACTGGCCAGACTGCATAATGCATCGGTGCCATACCACAGAGCCACGCACAGAGCGCTCTCCAAAAATCCAGGCAGCCTGCAATGCCTGGCCAAGTAGGGGTGTAAATCACCAAGCCCTGGCCAGGCTTCTGCTGATGCTCCGCCAATGTCTGGCAGCCTGCAATGCCTGGCCAAATAGGGGTGCCAGGCCAACCAGCAAGCCCCAAGCCTTCCCGGCCCCTGCTGCTGCTGCTGCTGCTGCTTCTACTGCTGCTGCTGCTGCCGCTGTGTCTCAGACGTCCAGCCATGCCCCCACAAGCACCCCCAGGGGCCATATGCCAAGCCTGCCTTCCTAGGCAACCCAGAGTGCCAAGCCCAAAGCCTTTCCAGTCTCTGTTGCTGCTGACGGCCTGCCATGCCCCCACGGGCACTGCTGGAGTGCCTCAAGCCTCCAGGTGGCCAAATTTTCCAAACATTCGGGAGGGTCCGTACTCCATGGGACTGAACCCTCGATCCCAAACTAAGTTTTTGTGCCGAATGGCCAAACATCCGAACCCCATTCTGTTCACACATCCCTACTTTAGGCTGCTTCAGGGCAGTGTTTGTGTCAAGAATGCATCCAGGAACTGCCTTAGGGCAGTGTGTGTGAAGACTGCACTATGAACTTTCTTGTGGACTTGTAAACCCAGAAGATTGAAAAATCTGGAACTTTAAGTTATGTGTAAAAATAACCCTCTGTGGTTTTACAAATCTGGATCCTGTAACATCTTGGAGTCTCCAAGAATTTGTGTTTGTAAAATGTTCTGGTAAACTGCTTTGCTCTGGGAAGTTGTGGTTATTTGGTTACCATGACAGCCCATCACTTCTACAGCTTCGGCTACTTTAGGCTGCCATGCATCCAGGAATGTACTTGCGGACTTGTAAACCCAGAAGATTGAAATACCAGTACTTTAAGATGTGTGTAAAAATGCCCATAGAGTTTATGTTCTTTCTTAATCATTGTCCATAGATGCCAAGTTTGAATGTATACCCTCTAATGGATGTGTTTACTAATTAAACACATCAAGTTCCACACACACATTTTCCAACATTATTAATTTCACATCTACCTAACCAACATAATTAGTTTCCATACATAGGCCCTTTTTACACGAGATGCACCAACACATGCCCATGCAGGGATATGCATGGGCATGTGTTGGTGAGTGCCGTGTGTACAGCAGTGGTAGCAGTGGGTGGGTGGGCATGCATGCACGCTCCCACAAAACCTGTATGCTCACCCACCTCCACCCATCAACCAAGCATATAGCAACCATGCATGGAGCAGCTGACGACAACACTGGTTGCTCTGTGCATGGAGATGCGTGGGGGATGGGTGTGTGCCAGTGTGCACCCGTGTACACCTACCCCCCCACCTCCCCTGCAACCACCACCCCCAGAATGACCTGTTTAAAAAGGTCCATAGTTAAAAAAACAAAAGCTTTTGTTTCTATGCACAACAGCACAAGACATTTTGTCATCTGTCGTCAGGGGAACCTTGGGGCGAGCTGGAAAGTAATACTCTTATCTTGAATTAATTAGCTCCAGGTCTTATCGAGTTCATTTTGACTTGTATCTGGTTACAGTGAGGCCCTATTTGGGATCGATTTGGCTTGGCTGTACAAGCTGCTTGGGCCCAATCCATACTATCCCACATATTTGATCCTTCCTATCCCTACATGCCACATCCTGACTAGGGATGGGCGAACACGGTTCGAAGTTTGGACTGAACTTGGTCTGTTCGACCGTCCAAACAGAATGTCTGAGCCGAACTCTCGAAAGACCGAACAGTTCAGTTGTGTTCGGGTGAGTTCGGGGGAAAGAAAAACATCTTTCGAGGGCTGAAAATTAGGTTTCGGTTTTGATTTCGGTTTCGCTATTTTTGAATGTTTGGCAAAGTTTGGCCAAACCAAACTCGACTGAACTGAACCATCGAACCCGAACTCGGGTTTCGAACCAAACGACCAAACATCTGAATCGCGTTCTGTTCGCCCATCCCTAATCCTGACCATGCTTCAGAAAAAAATCCTGTGTCTCTGTCCCTTTCCATGTGATTTTTCACTCCTCTGTGCAACTCTGTTACAAGCATTGCCCACATGCCTTGCCCTTTTACCTGTCAGTGTTACCTAATTAAAGTTGTCCTCCCCCCGCCCACAAAAATCTGAAATAGAATCCCCGTTCCACACTCCAAGTCCTTATCCATTAAGTTGATGGAAAGCTTCTGATTTTTATAATGAATGAAAAGAATCCTTAGCTTTTCAAATAACCTCTTCATCCTAGAACTTATATTTGCACTCCTGGTATGAGGAGCATGAACTAAATTGTCTAATAAAATTATAGTAATTTAATGCTGCAAACTGTAAATGTTAATAAAGTGCACATCAGACAATTATGATGATTAACTTAAATTCCAGAAAAGTTGTGTCATTAAAGAGAGAGCATAATACTTTATGTAATTGGTTCTCACTCTCTTACAAAAATTATCTTTTCAAATACACAGCCTTACGCTCAAATGAAAGATCCAGTTTAATGAATGTATAAAGCGAAGTACATCTTTAACTCTCAAGTGTGCTCCATGAGGAACTAATTTCTTCAATAGTAATCTATAAATAGATTTTTAAAATCCTTGTGCCTTTGGTACAATTAACTGAAATGTGCAGATATGGGAAATGTGAATTATTTCCTTTTTTTCTCTGCGTTCTTTCTTAACAGATTTTTTTTAACTTGAGCAACATCAGTTTACCCCAGTTGATAATCTAGCCCAGACATATTCATTTAAAATTATTCATGTTGAATCTTGTTCACTTTACTCATACTAAATCCATACTGGTTATTACTTAGAGGAAGGATGGGCCAATGGTTAGGACACTGGTTCCCAAACATGTTGCCCAAATGACCCCATTTTAAGATTCACATATAATCCCATGACCCCAGATGGCAACAAAGACAGGGAAAGGATAATAAATATCAGTAGAAGCCATAACCCCATCTGCAGAGAATGCAACTTAACTTGAGGGTCTCAATCCATATTTCAGAAATCTCTGGGGTTAGAGCTTTAGAACTGAATTCGGTGAGCCTCATTTCCATTCTATTCACACCTTAAATCTTGGCATGTTTCCACCCCAGGGACCCTCAGCTTCCCTGCTTCTGTGGACCCAGTGTGCCAGCTGGTCCAGAGGCTGGGGGTCAGGGCAGAAATGTCAGAAGGGGAAGTACATATTGCCACACCTATGATATTCATTTCTCTAAGCAGCCATCTACCCTGCCCTAGTGGTGGGATTGACCCTAAGGCCGTTTTTAGACGAACCCACCTGGGAGTGTGTCTGTGTGCATCATCACACTTCCAGTGAGTGAAAGGGGGCTTCAAAAACTGGGGGATGGGTGTGAGCTCGGTGTGTACCCACACTCATACACCACCCCTTCATGCCCCTGCTAGAAGCAATGGTGGAAAACCTGGGTTACTCAATGTGGGGGCATGCGGGGTGGTGCATGGGTCACAGGAGCATGCCTCCACCTATACCACCTTCAGACGGGTGCCCAGGTCCGTGGGGGATGGATGGGCCTGGGTGGGCATGTCCTGTCTGAAAACACCCCATGTCCAACCCTAAAATAGTAGGATTCAAGTGCATCTCAATGAAGTTTTTGTAATGTGATTTCAAATGGTCAGCGATGTACTAATGGTACAATGCTGGTACAACCAAGTCATGGAAAATGTATAAATTACTGATGCAAATTTTATCTGATTTAATGATGAAGCTCAGTCCACACAAAATGTCAATTTTCATGTCTCCCTGAATTAGATTTAGCTGAGCTCAAATTAGAATATCATGTCTCATAATACAGGTGAATTACCAGACGTAGATAGTTCTCATTGGTTCTCCAAAGGCTATAACTTATAGGATAAAAGAAATCAAAAAATTCAATTAACATTGCATTGTATATGAGTTGCTTCCTCATTTTGAGTTTAATGAATAGAAACGAGCCAGAACACATAGCGAGAGAGATACATGTAATGGGATGCCACACTATTTGAATCTTGTCAGGTTGACTAGTTCATTTATCCTGCGACTGAGAGACTTAATTTCTGATGAAACCTGGTGTTATTTAGGGTTAATAGACTTTCCTCATTTCATTAAGCTTTTGTGAACTTTATAGGTTTTCAAAATAACTAGACTGGGAATTAATCACAGATGGTTTTTGACTAAAGATTTCATCATCATCTTTTGTCTTTCTGCTTGTCTGAAAGTGCTAATAGGATTTTTAAAATGTTGCTGGAGTTCTGAAGTATTTTCAGCCCATCCCACAACATTTCCCCCTGTCCTGAAAGGAGTTGTTTAGATCAAGTCTTCTGCATAGATGCAGGTGACTGCCCATTCAATCATCATTGCAGGAATGAGGCTGGATATTGAAGTAGATCAGTAGATGCTCTGTATACCAAACTCTAGTCACCTGAATTCTGGTTTTAGTTATAATTTAAATTTATGTAAAATTTAATCCTGGAGAGTGACTCCAGAGTTTATATATCTCAAGCCTGAGATATTGGGGGAGGGGAGAGGGGCATTTTAAAATCCTGAAAATGTGTTTTCTCCCTCAAAGGAATATGGACACGAGCAATTATGAATAATTCTTAGCACCTCACAGACAATTGTGAGACAGGATTCAACCACCTATTCAGCATCACTTTTCTTGCAGGTAACACAACTAGGTAGCAACAGACATCTTGCAATTTTAGAGGTATTCCCCAAAATCTGAGAAACCCTTTGTAACAGGCTGGGGGAACATACAGACTTCTAAAAGGATGGGTGATGGTGTCTTTAGATGCAAGGGGGATGTGTTTGCCTCGTGATTGTGCATTGTGTGTAAGCACCATCACTATTTTTAGTCTCTGGTCTGTCCCCCATTAACTCCTTGCTGGCTGCACAGATATCTCAGGGGTGGCAGCTGAGTGTTTCCCTCTTCATGTGGCTTGGCTAATGTTGTGTCTAAAGACATTGGGTGATGTTTTCACAGCCATTTCTGGTCTGTATATCCCAATTCCTCCTTGTCTGCCCTGAATCCTTCACTCCACACTTCTGCTGAACAGCCTGTTCCTTGCTGCACACTGACAGCTCTTTCCTTGTTGCACGCTGTCTTTTTGCTTTCCCAAAGCACCTGGGGAAGTGAGCAGTAAAGAATGAACTGTTTAGCTGCAGCACAGAGCAGAAGATTTGGAGAAGATGCAACCACTCTCCGGCATGCACTACAGTTCCCATAATTCCATGGGACTGCTTCTACAAGAAGAGTTTCTGGTTTTAGGGGAAGTCAGGAGTCCGAATAGCCCCTGGACATGGAAAGGCAGCTGTTGCGTCTAAGTACTGCAACGTATTAAACACAGGGAGTTTGGCTCTACAATGGTGTCCCACACACATTCAGTCACCCCTTTACATTGTATCTAAAGGCACCCAGGGAGATAGCTTAATTAAGAACTCCTTCTTTCCCACCCACATCTAAGAGCCATCTGTAGAGCTAATGGAAGATGCCTGGAGAAATAGTCACTCAGCTTTCCTGACACAAGCAAGCATGTAGGGAAGGGATTGCATTTGACATCTTGTGTTTTCTTTGTTACACGTTGCGTTGGTCTTAAAGACTGTTGACAACTTTAACCCAACGTGTGGATTTTTGCTGAGGAAATGTGGGAAGCCAACCCATTGCTTTAGAACCCCCTAATCCTATGTTGTAGATTTGTAAAGGAAGTGGATCACACTAGTGACTGAATGACAGTAACTGACAGTAAATAATGTATTCTTAAAATGTACTCATCTTCTTTCTGCGTATCTATCTACAAGGGCTAAATTTAATTTCCTCATTCATTATTTATCAAAACAAAACCATATATTTTTAGTAATTTTTTTGCTATCATTCAAGAACAATTTGCTGTGAGCATGAGTGTACAAATGGAGGGGTGTGATATGGAGACATGTCCTGAGTTTGGGGTTTAAAGAATAGTTCTACTTTTGTTCCCTATGGAGCGGGGGGACACAATGGGTGTTTTAAGATGGACGAGGACCCTGCTGAAGCCTGAAGCTACTCTGCGGGCCCATCCCCATGACTTCCAGTTAGCAGCTGTGCCTGGGTCCACATGTCAGACTGAACATTGTTGTCCCTGGGCCACGGGCCACCCATGTGGCACCCCCTGTACCATAGAGTTGCGGGCACTCACCAGATGCTTTAGCTGGTGTCCGGCCATAACTCCATAGTGCTCAATGGGGCAACAGTCAGACGGGTGCAGAGTTTGGTCATTTCCCCGGGTTTGGCTGGCCCGCTCTGTGTGGTGTGCTCCTGGATGTTGTGGACCATGCTGTGCTGCGCTGCCCTGGAACGTGCATCTGATGGGTGATCTTTAGGCAGTCCAGTCAACCATGGGGTGACAGGGGCATCCATGGGCACCCTTGGAGCTGCCATCCAGCTGCTTACACCAATAGAGGCAGGATATAGAGAATTTCCTCTGTCTTCCTCAGTGTGACATTCTTATGGAGCTTTTGGATTGTTTTAACTCCACTGTTCAAAATAGATTGGATAACATAGATCAGTGAATCTTAGAAAGCTTAAAACTTCTCCTTTATGGGGCACAAAAGAATTATGCATAGAAAAATTAAGCTACTGTAAGATTTATTTATGATTGTAGACTAGTATTTATTTATATAAATGTATATAATTTATTTATCCCACCCCTCCTGCCCACAGGGCAGCCCGGGGTGGCGAACACCAAATATAAAAACAATAAAACAATGAAAAAAGGTAAAAATCCACATATATACAGGGGAAAAACTCCCTCCCCCCTAACCCCACCCACCCTACCCCTACCGCTCACCAAAGGCCTGGCAGGACAGCCAGGTCTTACATAAAAGTCAAAACCAGCACCTTGAACCTGGTCTGGTGCTTTATAGGCAGCCAGTGCAGAGCCCGGAGCACTGATGTCATGTGCTCCCTGCAGCCTGCCCCTGTAAGAAGACGGGCAACGGAATTATGCACCAGCTACAGCCTCTGGACCAGCTTCTTGGGCAGCCCCGTGTAGAGTGCGTTGCAGTAATCCAACTTCGAAGTGATGAAGGCATGGATGACAGTGGCGAATTCGGAGTCTGAGAGATACCGTCGGACAAGATGTAACTGCCGAAATGCACTCCCTAGCACAGCCACAACCTGAGATTCCAAGCTGAGCTGTGAATCGAGGAGCACACCCAGACTCTGCACTTGAGAGACCATGGGAGGGCAACACCCCCCCAACAAGAGGAGATTCAACCACCTCCAGATCTCCCAAGCCTCCATCTTGTCAGGATTCAGTTGCAGATGGCTCAACCTCATCGAAGCCCCCACAACTGACAGGCACTGGGAAAATAAGGAGACTGCATGACCTGGGTCAGTAGAAAAAGAGAGGTAGAGATGAGTGTCATCAGCATACTGATGACCCTGCATGCCCTGAAACCCTCTAGCAATCTCCCCTAACAGCTGCATATAGATGTTAAACAAGATGGGGGACAGAATAGCACCCTGCAGGACTCCACACGTGAACTCCCGGGGGGAAGATGTATACTCCCCCAAGAACACCCGGTGAGTTCTGCCAGCCAGGAATGAATGAAACCTGTCCAAGACCATCCTGCCAATCCCAGCACAGTCCCACAGGCAGGTCACCAACACATTACGGTCAACAGTGTCGAATGCAGTCGAAAGGTCTAGCAGGACCAACAGGGTCTGATGACCCTGGTCCAGTACCAGATGGAGATCATCAACCAAGGACACCAATGCAGTCTCTGTACCAGGCTGAAAACCAGACTGAGAGGGATCAAGGAAACCGGTGCGATCCTAATGTTCCTGGAGCTGCTGTGCCACAGCCTGTTCAATAACCTTCCCTAGAAAAGGAAGGTTACTGGCGGGAGCATCAGTGTCAAGAGATGGTTTCTTGAGCAGGGGCCTAACCACATCCTCTTTCAGGCAATCTGGTACCCTGCCCTCCCAGAGGGAGGCACTAACCACCCCAGCCAACAATGGCCATAACGTCTCCTGGCTAGCTTTCACCAGCCAGGATGGGAACGGATCTTGTTCACAAGTAGTGGCAAAACAGATCCCAACAAGGACTCCACATCGGCAGGTGATACCATCTGAAACCGATCCCACAAAACAGGACAGGACAGTGCCTCCATAACCACAAGATGATCCTCTGCAATAACTGTGGTACTGAAGTTGTGGCGGATGTGAGTGATTTTATCCACAAAGTACTCAATAAGCTGGTCACAGCAGTCACTGGATTGCTCCAGGTCCTGGTGGAGGCAGGCAGGACTGACCAAGCCTTACACCACTTAGAAAATCTCAGCTGGACATGATTTTGCAGATGCTATGAGGGCAGCAAAGAACTAGTGTATGAATTACACTAGTCTAGAATGCCCCCCTGCCCCCTTTCCACCAAAACAGATGTCTAGGGGGAGGGGAACAGGGGTTTGCTTAGTTGGGGTTGCCACAGGAGAGGATACAAATTGCATATTTATTTTGAACTGAGCTGTAAGAGCTATGGTTATATCCTTGTCTGATTTACTTAAATGCCTGTATACCACTGTCTGTGAAAGGATTTATTAACACAGCAGGTAGATATAAAACATACAAACTTCCTTAGCTGGCCATCAGGAAACAACTAAACGGAATATTCACACCAGCTGAGAACAGAGAGAATTGTCTATCAAAAAGACAATTTTATATTATAGACAAAATGCAAGGCCACTGCTGGCTCAGGGAGAGTTTGTCATAGCCACCTGGCCTTTGGATAACAATTAATACATGTGCATAAAACTTAAAACCAGAAAGAATCATTATAATCTTCTCACCTGATCTGTAGAATTTCATTCAGTGATTCCTGCTTTTAAGTGCAAGTGAAAAGACTAAACTTCAGGTTTGAGGCAAGGTAAGCTCAACACTGGTTAGAAAATAGTGGCTCCCCCCCCCCAATATAACAGCAGGTAGCAATGATATATAAGAGAGTATGAGCACCACCAAGAGTAGAACTGAAATGGGTACCAGAAAAACAGTTATACCTATTGAATTTGTAGTGCCCAACTCATTTTGGGTGGATCAGATATTAAATTGTACCCATTTAATGCCTAGAAAGTTACTCACTTTATTGTAATGCTGTTACCGTTACTGAATTCTCATTTCCCCATTTTGCACCACTTACCAAGACAGGAAAATGGTTAGTTACATTCAAAAACACACTAAACCAGTGAAATGGAAAACTGTGTAACAATTTGGTAACTGTGTAGCAATTTGGTAACTATAAGATCTAGTATTCTAGATATTTCGGTACCCATTTTGGTAATTGGATGCTGACTGAACACTCGGATGGCTACCTGAAATTTTGAGTATCATCTGTAGGTTCAAAAGGAGCTACCTGTTTCATTTCAAGGCAAGAGGGTTTTTTATAAGTGCCTGCTTTTATAAGTTCTTTTATAAGAACTTTTTAATAAGAGTTCAACAAGGACAGTGCAACATGCTGTGTCAGTCATCACTGAGCATCTATGCATGGAAGGATCCCCTTGCAGTGGCAGACACCACAATTTATAGCTATTAAGTTTGACTAAGTGGATCTCAATATGCCTTCTTGGGACTTCTTTTGAACCAACATACCACCCACAGAGTATGGGTCTGTCAGGTAACTACACAATGAAAACTCAAATACTTTCAGAAAATAGGGATGGGTGAATGTGGTTTGGAAGTTCGGAGTTGGACCGAACTTGAATAGTTCGGTTGACTGAACTGAACGTGCAAAACGAACTCAACTTCGAATGTTCACTACGGATGCATTAGGTGAGTTCGGAATTGAATTTCCATTGGTTTCAATGGAAAATGCATTATTGGCTGTACCATTTTTGTTTTTTATTATATGTGCCTGAGCTTTGGGGTGCCTATACCTCCAATAGAAAGCATTATATGTACCAAAGTTCAAAATGATTGGATAAAGGCATCCGATTGTAGAAGCAGTTGAATTATTGTATTTTGCAATATTCTACATATACATTCTTAGCTGTCACTTCATTGTATCACATCTAATGTAAGTAAAACTTGTCCAGTTTATATCCCTTCCCATATTTACTATCTTTGCCAAATTTCAGAAGGATTGGGAAAAGGGTCTTGGTTGTATAAGCAATTAACATATAAATGTATGTCTGACTATAACATCTTTGTAGTCCAACCAGTGCATGAAATTTATCAGGGCTATATATTATACTTTCTTGATCATATCTGCCAAATATCAGAAAGATTTTATAAAGGGTCCCAATTTTATATGCCTGTACAACATATGTAGAAAAGGGACCGATGCCTGGTATTCTTTTATGTCACTGTGGTATAAGATCGGTTTGTGATGTGAATTGGCCAACAGAAATGTCAACCAAATATCCTCTTTCTGTGTTGGCACCATCTCAAACATATCTCCCCCACTTGTTTCTGGGAAGTCAGAAGCATCTGTTTAGGAAAGAGTCAATAGAGATTCTCTTATGTCCTCTGTCTCAGTGCTGCAGGATGTGATTGTATTGATAATAGGTCAGCCTGTATGTCTTTAAACTTTGGGTGTTTTCAGATGTGACAGGGCGGCTTCTCCCCATCCCAAAAACAACCCAGAGATTCCCCGCCGGGATCACCCAGGCACGGCAAACAGACGTCCTGGGGATCCTGGCAGGGAATCAGGGAGGGAGCGGGGCCGTGCAGTGCAACGTGCTTCCACACAGCCCCGCCCCCTCCACGCTCCCTCACCAACCACCCTCCGGGGAGACGGGCGGGCAGCGAGGCCAATGCCTCTGCAGTGTCTGGCCAAGTTCACAACGGCCCGGCCGAATTCCCGCCGGGGATCCCGGGCCGTAATAGCCAGCCAGATGTTACTTTTTATTGATGCCTGCCTGGAATCACTTTCACCACGCTTCTGCAGATTTTCCAGCCAGGAGCCCGGGAAGCATGGTTGAAATTGATCCCATGTGGGTATTCATTGTGGCGAACATCTGGTGGCCGCCGAACAGACGTGCAGGGCACAGTGACCACAGGTGGGTATTCACTGTGGTTCACTGTGATCTCATCACATCTGAAAATACCCTATGCCTCCTGACTGCTGGGATGCTATCTCATAAGTCCCAGTTATGTTGCTTATGCCCGCCTCAGGACTGCCCCCTATCCCCACCTCGAAGCCACTACCAATTGGTCCTGTAAAGCTAAAAGCTTGCAGTAATGTGTTTGGCCATTGACTGTGTCTGTCAGTCTTTGGGGTTGCTCCACATCCTTCCTCCTACAGTCTCTCTCCCCCTGCCATGCAGGGTGCCTGCCTCTGACTGGCACGGAATATGCTGATATTCATCTGAATAATGATCTTCGTGGGGACAACATCAATTGCTTATATAATTGGGTCCCTTTATCAAAATCACCTGTACATTTGCTGAAATGGCAGGAAAGGTATTTGATACATTCTTGTCAAATAATCTGTAAACAGAATGGAATATCAAAATGTTACAGCTGGAAATGTATTTTCAGGTTAATGTCTTATACCCTTGGGACCCTTTATCCACTCTTTCTGAAAATTGGCAGAAGTATTAAGCATATGGAGGGAAGTAATATGCACAAGTTTCATGAACATTGGATGCAAGATAAAGAAGTTGTAGCCATGAATTTGTATGGAGCTTTTCTAAAAATCACAACATTCAATTGCTTGTGAAATCGGTTCCCTTTATCTAATAGTTTCCAAAAAAAATTCACTTAGTGCCCTCCATAGGGGGTACAATCTCCCCAAATACCATCAAAATTGAATAAGAAACAAAAATGTTATAGTGGGACATGTTTTTCAGTTTTTTCCTTTATTTCAAAAACCAAATGTCATTTTCAGTTCCTGATTGCACTGAACTAAAGACCGAACCGAGCCCAACTGAACCAAATATCAAATCTGACTCAAAGTTTGACTCGAACCACCAAATGGCCAAACATCCAAACCTGGTTCTGTTCACACATCCCTATCAGAAAATACCCCAAAAGGAATTTAGCTACCATTGTAGCAAAACCCTTTTAAAATTAATGTTAACTGTACTACAAGCACTACTAGAGACTAGGTCAGGGGGTGGTGGGGGGAGAAAACTAACTGGGACTCAGATACTTTCCGAAAGCTCAAGATTTTGCTAGCAATACAACTGTAAGTTGTATTGCACACTGAAAAGAGATATTTTGCACTTTCACAAATTTGAACTCTTAAGTTTTCTAAATGTCATCTCAAAGAAATTAGTTTGAGACAGCCAGGAGACAGCTAAACTCAAGGAGCACATTGCACATAGGATTTGCCCTGTGTTAAATACATCGAAGGCATGAACACCTTTTGCAAAAACTCTACAGGAGTAGGTGGCATATTTGCTGTGTTTAAATGCAAAACAAAAGACCTCAGTTACACATCAGTGTCAGTGAAAGTGTGTCTTAGATGAGAGAACAGAGTTATATTTAAAAAAATCAAACCTGGCTATGGGAAAAATACTCATTATGATCCTTCCAAGAGTGAAGCCTTATTAAAGATTTTTTGGTTACAGCTCATTGACCCTGAAGTAATTAGCATTAAATATCAGTTAGGGAAATTGCTAATCTATGGTATCTGACATGGTAAAAGATTTTTAAAAAAGAAAAAAGAAGGAAACTCATTCTGAATCACAAAGCTTTGAACTTTTCCGTTTAAAATATCACACAATTTTCCAATCTGGTTGCAAGTAACCCAAGTACTGAACTGTAGCCCAAAGGATAATGGAGTACTGGACTTGTCTTCCAGCTGCTAGCAAACAAGCCTGGAGTAAGCTTTGCTGCAGACAATCATTTTTAATAAACTGGTTCAGTGCTGAATGGTAGTTGTCTGCTAAGCTGTGCCTGTAACTGAAGAAATAAAATGATGTAGACTTGCTAGTTTTTCTTCTTATCAAGAGCCAGATTGTGGCCAGCATCAGCAAAAAAAGAGAGGAATCTTCTATATTTGATGCTTCCCTGTTGGTCACAGTAATGAGATTTGGGTTCCTTGAAGCAGCAAAAATGGAATCAGTGCCATTGTGTTTGCATCAACCAGAGGAGCTGGACATGGGGAATGTACACTCAATTCTTAATAGGAAAAAAAAAGTATTGAGGCCCAAATCCTTCACACCCTCCATCTTCTGCCTGGAATTCTTGTTTCATTTCCTCTACAAGAATGGTGACAAGGGTCAGTGGAACTGTTCTGTCAGCCCCCAACACCTTCTGCTTCTGTCCCTACTTTACTGGGTCACACAAAAGACAAGATTAGGACACTTTCAGACCTCCTCCCCCCCCTCCCCGGTGCATATTTTGGCTGCAGGAGGGAATTCGTATGCCAGGATATGTGCAGGTTTGGCCAGTCTGAAAGCCCCCCTGCGTGGCTTTACCAGCAAAGACCTGCAGAGATACAGAGTAGGAAATCCAGCTCTGTATCGCTGAGTGTGTTTGCCAGCAAAGCCGCACAAGGGAGCTTTCAGACTGGCTGAACCCCATGCATACCTGGTGTGCACATTCCCTCCTGCAGCCAAAATATTTATTTTTATTTATTTTTATTAAATTTGCATCCCGTTCCTCCTGCCCAAAGGGAAGCCCGGGGTGGGGAACAACAACTATAAAAACATTAAAACAATAAAAAATGTAAACAATTAAACATTCCAGATTATGCAGGGAAGAAAAAACACTCCCTCCCCCCAACTCCACCCACCCAACCCATACCCCTTGCCAAAGGCCTGTTGGAACAGCCAGATCTTACATAAACGTCAAAATAACAGGA
This sequence comes from Sphenodon punctatus, assembly GCA_003113815.1. Classification (NCBI taxonomy): domain Eukaryota; kingdom Metazoa; phylum Chordata; class Lepidosauria; order Sphenodontia; family Sphenodontidae; genus Sphenodon; species Sphenodon punctatus. Next base: position 474,605 of record QEPC01004955.1, read on the forward strand.
GAGTGGGGTATGGTCCCAGCATGCATCAGAGCGTCTAGCTGGGACACATCTGAGCTCCGCACCCCAAGTTCCAAAGTCAAGCCGGCATACGGATTTAAAAGTCAAAAAACCTGAGACAGCTCAGCAATGGTGGGGAGAAATAAAAACAAGCAGAAAATTTTGTAAAGCAACACGCTAGAACGTTTCTGCCAAAAAAAATCAGAGCGGGGCCTAGAGACATGAAGAGTGAGGGAAACAGGATGCAAATGGTGGTGGCAGAGCGGGAAACAGAAGAGGACCAGGCCTTATCTGACTCAGACTGGGAGGAAGGTGAGCAGAGATCTTTACATAGACTACTCCTGGAAATGAAAAATGAACTGAAAATAGAGATGAGGAAGATTAAGCTCTTGGTGGATGAAGAGAACAAAAAACTGGCAAGAAGGATAGAGGTGGCAGAGGGCAGGATCTCCTCGCTAGAAGATCAATCCAGCACAGTGGCAGAACAGTTAGACAAGCTGAAAAGGGAGACTGATTTTCTCCAAAGTACGTTCGAGGACTTGGAGAATAGATCTCGTAGGGAAAACCTACGCATTAATGGGATCAAAGAAACAAATGGGACAGAGAAGATTAACAATCTGATAAGAGAAATGATAAAAGAAAATTTTCCAGAAGATACAACCCTACACGAGGCTGAAATTGACAGAGTCCACAGAACTGGGTGCCCAAGATAAAAAGATAATGATCTGCCACACACCATAATAGTCAATTTCACAAAATATCAAATGAAAAGGAAATTCTAAAAAAAACCAAGACTTAAAAGAAACCTAACATACCAGCAACAGGCTGTGAAGATTTTCCCTGATTACACTGCAGAGACCATCAGGAAAAGAATGAAGTGGAATAAATACTTTGGGACTCTGATAGTAGAAAGAAACATGAAACCACAGTTAATTTTCCAAGCAAAAATGATGATTACATACGGAGGGAGCAGGAAGATTTTTGAGAGCACGGAAGACCTGGAAGCTTTTTTGATGTCCATCCCTGCAGTCCCAAGGCTGCAGGTAGAAGCACTGTGAACAGAGTGGCCACCAGGCTAAGACCCCTATGCAAGTTTGTTGTGTCTTAAAGTGCATAGAGGGGTAAACTGGCATACAAGCGGCAATGTGAGACTGTGGGCATCTCGGGTTATAGCTGTTGAATTAATTTAAGAGGGTAGAATTGTCTAGACATTAAGCTGGTTTTAAAAGGCCTTACTCTGGTGACAGAAGGAATAATGACTGATATGCAAGAGAGCTTGGGGGAGAAAGTGGTGGTGGGACACATGGGTGTGTGCCATATTCAGACGTTGGAGTGTTCCAGCAAATGCTCAGAGGATGGGTATAAGAGTGGAGTCTGGTGAAACAACGAGGCAACAGGCAAAGGGGTTGGGAAGGGGGGAGCGACAGTGGTGGGTAGGGGGAGGATTCAGGCTGGGGAAAAGGGAGACAAAGAAAAAGCACATGCAGGTGGAAGGGAAGCAAGAAAGAGAATTAAAGGTAAAGGTACACAAGGAATGCATCATGAATTTAGTGGTGGTTCAGCAGGACTCTTCACAACCTTGCTCCCCCCTACCTCTCTGCACTTATCGCCCTCCATACTCCAGCCCGTGCACTTCACTCCTCCTCTGTCCCTTCTCTCACCCTTCCACGCCTTCCCTGCTCCCCTAAGCGCCTTCATCCCTTCTCACTTGCTGCCCCCCATGCCTGGAACTCCCTCCCTGTCCACATCCGCCTTGCCCCCTCCCTTCATACCTTCAAATCTCTCCTTAAAACTCACCTCTTTCGCTCTGCTCTGTCTGACTCTTTATCCTGCTGAGCCACTATTCCTATACCTACGATCTGTTTACCCTTATCCTTGCAACATGGACCTGCCTGCTGTCATTCCCATCGTAACCAAGCCAAGTACATGAACTTGAGACCTCGCATCTTCATGAATGTTAGACCCCTTGTCTCTCCCTCTGTTCCCCTTCCTAAGTCTCTCACCCAGCTCCTGTCTCTCAAATTGTAAGCCCTAGGGGCAGGGACCGTGTCTATTTTATTACTTTGTAAAGTGCCAGGTACACTGCTGGTGCTAAATAAATGTTTGTTATTATTAATAATAATAATAATAATAATAATAATAATAATAATAATAATAATAATAATAATAATAATAACACAAGTGAAGATCTGGAGATAGGTCTCCCAATGTGGAGCGACATGAGTGAGAATGACAATTATGCTGACACGAGTAAACTGAAAGTCTTTGATGGAGGAAGTTAAGACAATAACACTAAACGTAAGAGGGCTAAACTCCTCACAAAAAAGGAAAAGAGCCAGAACTTAATAGAAGAGCAGGGAGCAGGAATATTTTTTCTGCAGGAGACACACCTATTAAGAAAGAATGTGGTAAGATTTGCAAATGCCAAAATGGGAGAATTATTTTCCTCCTGCTCAAAAACAAAGAAAGCAGGAGTTGTTATTGGGTTTAGCAGAGGTAAATCCTTCATAGAAGAAAAAGCCATTAAGGAAAATGAGGGCAGGTTCCTTTGTGTTATTGGCAGACTGGAGGGAAAACTGATGACACTATGAAACATATCTTAAGAAAGTGGCAGATAATGCGAAAGGCTGGGTAATTATCCAAGGGGACCTCAATGTCACTCTAATGCAGCTAGACCATTCCAGACAAAAAGAACCAAGAAGGAAACCGAAAAAAAAATGCAAAACTAATAGAATCATATGGGTGGATAGACCTGTGGAGGCAGGTTAATGGGATAGAGTAAAATTACACCTTCTACTCAGCCAAGTACAACAGTTACACACAAATAGATTATGTATTAACAGACAAAACTGAAGCATACAGATGCCAAAAATGTCTTATCATCCCATCAGTCCTGTTTGATCACAATGCAGTGTCAACTACGTTCAGAAAGTCAGGAAGGGGGAATATCAGGAATGCTAATTGGCAGATGGACAGAAATATTATTAATAAGAACAAATAAAAAACAGATTCAGGAAGAACTAGAACAGTACTTTGAGCTCAATACTAAAACGGTCCAATCCCCGGCAATTCTATGGGAGGTTGCAAAAGCGGTAATTAGGGGGGAAATAATCTCCCTGCAAGCAAAGATAATAAAAGATAAGAGGAAGCTAGTGAAGGAAACATATGCAAAGTTACAGAAACTAGAGGCACAAAATAAAGTTCCACCCTCCCCCCTTTTAAAACAAGAGATAATAAAGAACAGAGAGATCATTAATATTTCAGAATTAGAGAGAATAAAACACCAAGTACAAAAAATCAGATGCCACTTTTATGAGAAAAATAATAAAGTGGGCAAGACCATAGCAAGACGGTAAAAAGTAAACAAAGGAAAGCATATATATCGGTGATCCAAAACACGAGGGGCAAGAGAGGAACAGACAACTCAAGCATACAGGAGGCCTTTATAGAATTTTACAAGGGAATATATAGCTCTCACAGACCAGAGAGGGCAAAAATCGCTTCTTTTCTAAAGAACATACAACTGCCTAAAGTAAGTGAAGTGCAGGGCTTATTCCTGAATGCATCAACTTCAGAACAAGAGGTGAAAGATGCGATAGCATCTTCAAAAAACGATAAAGCGGGGGGTCCAGACGGATTCCCCAATGAGTTTTATAAAGCTTTCTCACCAACTTTGGCACCTTATCTCAGAGAGGTATTCAATAATATTCTGAAAGAAAAGGAGATGCCACAGGACTTTTACAAGGCCCTGATTACCCTAATACACAAGTCAGGAACACAGGCAGACCAATGTGGTAGCTATCGGCCCATCTCCTTGCTGAATACAGACTTCAATTGCTTTCCAAAATACTTGCTACCAGATTAAGAGCGATAATTGGTGAGTTAATTAATAAAAACCAGTCAGGATTTACCCAGGCAGGCAAGGAAAAGATAACATTAGGAAAACTATTAATATAATATATGCATTACAGAACCAAAAAAACCCTGCTATGATCATCTCTGCTGATGCAGAGAAGGTCTTTGACTTTGTGGAACCGGATTGTCTGTTCATGGTACTAGAAAAAACGGGTTTTGAGGGAAATTTTTTGAACTGGCTAAGGGCGATTTACAAAAATCCGCAGTCAAGACTAATGATAAACGGTAAGCTCTCAGAATACTTCCAGATTCAGAGAGGGACTAGACAGGGATTCCCGTTGTTGCCTCTGCTCTTTAACTTGGCCCTGGAGGCGCTTGCAAGTGCTATAAGACAAAACGGTAAAATAGCAGAGATTCAAATAGGAAAACACACAAATAAACTCTCATTGTATGCAGATGACCTGCTTATCTACATAGCAGAACCTGAGAAATCTCTGCCAGAACTCCTTAAAGTAATAGACCAGTTTGGGGAGATCTCAGGTTATAAAATTAATAAAGAAAAATCCTTCACTTTGACTTTTGGTCATAGCGAAGAGCAAGAAGAGAAGTTTAAAGAGATATACCCATTCCCTATTGCAAAATTGGGAATCAAGTACCTGGGAGTCACAATCACAAAAAATTTAAAGATTTATATTCAATCAACTTCATGCTAATCCGGAAGCTAAGGGAAGAGGTTAAACCATGGCAAAAGTTAATGGTATCTTGGCTAGGGAAGGTTAATCTGTATAAGATGATAATTTTGCCAAAAATATTGTACAGATTTATGACCTTGGCAATCTATATGCCAAACTCCTTTTATGGGTTGAATGACTCGCTGATGAAGGAAATAGTATGGAATGGAAAGAAGCCAAGGATAAAAAAACTAGCTTTGATGCACCCCCAGGAGAAGGGAGGAATTAATTTACCAGATCTAAAACTTGACCACATGGCAGCATCCCTGAGTGCTCTACCTGAGTGGTATAAGGAATCAGAGGCTCAGGAATGAGTGAGATTAGAGGAAGAATTACTTCAGGTTAAATCCCTAAAAGACCTCATAGTGGATCAAGGCTCCATGGGGAGTGACCACAGAAAGGATCACCCTTTTGCGGACACGTTAAAAAAATACTGGGCTAAAATGCAAAAAAAGATGGGCATAGCAGGCGGACTCTCTCCATAGACAGCGATAGACTCAATACAAACTGGAGAGCAACATCTGGCTCCTACTCTGAGGAACGTGTTAAAAGGAAAGGGTATTGCCAGAATGCAACAGCTGTTTTTAGTGGGGAGGTTTGTGACACATAAAAGGCTGGAAGAGCTACTCCAAGAGAAAGTAGATCCCTTCCAATACTTACAGCTACAGCACTTTGGGACCTGCCTGTAAAACAAAGAGAGCTTTAGCAGGGAGTTTTTCAAACTAGAGGAAAATCTGTTCAAGCAGAATAAGATGGCAGGGAGGGTAGGGAAGATATATAAAGAACTTAAGAACCTACTATATGATAACTCAATAACATACATAAATAAGTGGAGCAAGGATCTAGATTGAACTGGGAGAAAAAGAAAAGAAAAAGATCTGGCAGCATATGAATACATGTGCATATTCGCTAGAGTTGAAGGAAACCCAGATCAAGTTGATTATAAGATTGTACCTGACCCCAACAAGACTTAATCACGGTACCCCTAACAAGAGAGACTTATGCTGGAAAGGATGCGGGGAAAGAGGTGACTATTGACACTGCTGGTGGGACTGTAGTAAGGTGGAAGCCTTTTGGGGTAAAGTGCGGAAAATGGTAAATAATCGGGTTGGGCCTATCTGTATATCCAGTATCCTATAATGCCGGTACTGGGCGTACAAGCATTATCGGATTCAACCCGGTATCCGGACCGGTTACTGGATTCCCGGTACCGGATTTTTTTTTTACATTGCGGCCATTTAAATGAATGGCCGCAATGTAAAAAAAACCCACCAAAAACCTCCCCGAGTCCAGGCTGCACGGGTGGAAGGGGGGACACCCCCCCCACCCTGCCCAGCCTGGATTTTAAGAAAAAAATTCCCCTCCGCAAGTTGAACCCAGAGCCCCCGCCCAGCACCCGCGGCCGCGGCATCCCAGCAGCAGCCGGTAAGTATTAGACCTGATCCCTGGGGGGGG
>QEPC01004955.1:480954-505708 GCA_003113815.1 Sphenodon punctatus
CCCCCCCCAGGGATCAGGTCTAATACTTACCGGCTGCTGCTGGGACGCCGCGGCCGCGGGTGCTGGGGGGGGGGCTCTGGGTTGAACTTGCGGAGGGGAATTATTTTTTTAAATCCAGGCTGGGCAGGGTGGGTGGGGGGTTTCCCCCCTTCCACCCGCGCAGCCTGGGAGGAGGAGGGGGAGGAATTTTTTTTATTCCACTGATTTCAATGGGGACACAGTGCCCCATTGAAATCAATGGAATAAATCCGGTACCGGTATACCGGATTTAATCCAGGAATCCGGGTTTTTTTGGAAACCGGAATCCGGTAAATCCGGTATCCGGTAATTGGCCTGGGGTCCCACCACTAGTAAATAAGGTAGCGGGGGAGATAATCCCCTTCAAAACAGAGATAGCATTGCTAGGTTTATACCCGGAAGTAAGAAGCATACAGACCTATCAAAAGTCCTGTAAGATAATGTTTCTAGCTGCTTTAAATATAATCACCAGGCATTGGAAAGGAGTTGAAGAGATTTCAATGGAAGAATGGGTCAATAGGTTGTGGTACATGTTCACAATGGAAAGTTACATCATAGTCTGCAAGGTAAAGCCCAAAGCTTTGAGGAAACGTGGTCCCCAATCATCAAGGTGTTAGAAGGAGAGAAGACGGAAAAAGAAGAATACAGGAAGCTATTCAAACTCTAATGCAGTTACCATGCTGTTTATATACATGGCAGTTTTCATCTGAACAAGAAAAGAGTGGAAATCGGGTGGATCTCAGAAAGACTTGGGGAAGGCCCCAAACACAGAGTTGATCTCTCAAAAGAGTATTACCATCCTGGAAAATGTTGGTAGATGTACCTAATATGTTGATGTTCTTTCCATTACCTTATTGCTTTGTATATAATTGTACAAGGAAACTGAACATTTAAAATAAACATTTGAAAACTAAAAATAAATAAATAAAATAACAGGAGCGTGGGGGTCAACGAAGCCTCCTCTGGGAGCGAATTTCACAGCACAGGGGCAGCCACCGAAAAAGATCTAACATTGGTGGCCACCCACCTCGCCCGGGGAACCTCCGAAAAGACTCCCACGGATGATCTCAGGGGTTGCATGGGCACATGGGGAGTGACGTGGACTTGCAGATAAGCAGGGCCCAGGCCGTGATGGGCTTTAAAGGTTAAAAACAGCACCTTGAACTTAGCCCAGTGCTTTATAGGCAGCCAGTACAGAGCTTGAAGCACAGGTGTCATGTGCTCCCTGCGGCCCACCCCCATAAGGAGATGGACTGCGGCATTCTGGACCAGGTGCAGCCTCCGGACCAACTTCCTGGGCAGCGCCAGGGGTTGGGTGGGGGGGATGTCTGAAAGTGGCCTTAGGTAAATTTGGTCAGGGCTAGGTTTGGCAATACTGTTGCTATAGGTCAGCTGTTGGTTGGCAAAGCTCTCTTGCTGTAGAGCAGTGGAGATGTGACATCAGCAACACCCTTCTTGCCTGTTACAGCAGTGACAACCCGAGGCTGTGGAACTGTTAGGGTAGGGGGAGAAGGAAGGGAGGTCTGGACCCTGCAGGACAGTGCTACCACAATCACCCATACTCTTTTCCAATTGCGCAAGGGGCAGATCGCTCGTGTGAGGGGAAAACAACCCCTTAGGATCTTAGATGGTTCTGTTACTACCTGCTGGGAAGAGGCCAGATTATCATCGGGGGGGGGTGTAGACAATGTGGCCCTGAGCATAGTGCCCACTTGTACACTCTCCACAACACCCGTATCAATACCACTTGAAGCCCCGACACAACCACGCCATTCCAAAGGTGCCTGGGGAAGGGAAGAAATGGAGAAGGGTTAGTGTGGGATTGTGGGGAGAAAGGGTAGACCCAAGGGGAAAATGGGGTCTCGACAGGACCACACACACTAAGGAACACAGGGACAGGAGGGCCTACACAAAGGGGGAATAAGGGGGTGACACACACAATCCTCACTTCCTTAATCACACAAATGTAACCCACAATCATTCACCTTGTTCTCTCACTCAACACAAGCACCAATACTTGCTCTCCCTCCCCCCCGCATTCTCTCTCTCTCTCTCTCTCTCTGCACTTACCACGCTCTCATTCGCTCCTCTCGCACACACTCGTCTACTCATACTGTTTATGAACCCTCTCCACCAAGCTCTCTACACAGGGGGCCAGTTTCACAGCAACGCTGGTCACCGGCGCCACTGTGTTGCCCGTGCTTTTCTTTTGATCTCCAGCCCCTGCTCCCCGCTGTGTACGTATGCAAGCAGAGCGCCTCACTGGTTTAGCTGGCTCTGCCCCTTCCTCCTGTAGTGCTGTTTTAGGGGCGTCCCCGCATTCATCATGCTGTGTTGTGCTCTCAGGGTCTAGGTTCAGAGTTAACCCTTTCCTGGCTTTATGAACCACCTGTTGGCTTCGCGCCCGCCCTCTATGGGGCCGAAGGCAGCAGTGATGGTAGCGGTTCCTAACAGGAACTCCCTTCTGGGGGAGATGCGTCTGGCCCTGGACCTTCCCTCCTTTCATAAAAGCTGTAAGACTTGGCTGTTCTGTCAGGCATTTGACGGTGGAAATGGGTAGAGGGTGGGGGAGGAGAGGGATGGGAGCGGAGTGATACATTTTTATAATTTTATGGTTTTATAATTGTTGATTTGTGTTGTTGTGAGCCACCATGAGCTGACTGTGGCAGGAGGGGAAGGATATTAAATGTTTTATTTAATAAATAAATAAACCCCAACCCCAGCAGAGGAGAGACTAGAACTGGGGGTGGGACTGAGCTTGGTGTTCCTCAAGAACCGAGCTGATGTGAAAATAACTGTTCCCATACCAAAGTTTTGGGAGTATCTGCAACTATTGGTTGGTATTTCCTCACTTTCCATTGGATCTGTACTTCTTCTATTGTTGAAATTGGTGTCTATGATGGTTTGCCATTTTCATTTTTTTGTTTGTTTGTTTTGTTTTTTAATTTTTGGTATTTTCTGTCAGTTTAGTTTCTGTTATTCTGAAGAGGTACAAATGGAGTGGGATAACCCAATTAGGGGTAAAGAAAGTGCTGTTTATTCAGTGCATCAGAGTTCTCCTAGAGGCACAAATGGAGGTGTGAAATTGGTAAAGCCTGTTCTGCAAAAAATTCCTTCCCCACCCTCTATGAATACAAGCAGCTCTCAGTTTGTTAGGGAACAGGCATTAATTATAGAGTAAATGGAGGGTATTTTCCACCAATTAGGAAGGGCTATGAAGCCCCAGAAGCATTTGCCTGGCCGGTCTGTGGCGGTGCAAGAATTGAGAAGTACGAGAGTGGTATCTCATTCTCAATCTATTATGACATTAAATAACACGTTAGTTTGTGGTGCCCCCCCCCAGGGTGAGGAGGGGGGCTTACTAACTAAAGGAGTTTCACTGCTGGAGGCCGGGGGTAATGCAATGCCCCCTTCCACCCACAAGTGCTCTCATCTTTGCCATCAGGAAATGTTTCCCTCTCTATCTCAGGATGGGAAAGGAAGAGGTTATTCATCCCAGAACTCATTAATTTTAATTAACCCTGGGAATCAGATAGGGTTGGGGGGTGGGGTTGAAGTGGGTGTGCAAGTTGACATATGTACCCAGGATTCGGTGGGTCTCGAGCAGAGGTCTGAGGGAGGGTTTTGCTTAGCTGTAGCTGGGATTTCTCAGCTAGGGAATAATAACATAACCCAGGCATTACCATCGAGATCACAAGATCAGGTATATATTGAGGACTTAGGTGACTCTAAGGAAAGTGGGGTAGAGGATAATGTTCCCATATGCCAGACCAAGTGACTAAAGGAATTGAATGCTTCCACCCTGAGGATCCTAAGTTGGAATATCTCGGGTTGGAAGAATCTCCAGCTGGATTTTGACTTTAAGGTATTGGTTGAAAATTATGACATCCTCCTCTTACAGGAAACTTAGGTAAGTTCTCAGATAGGATAGCAAGGTTTTTTGGTCTATGTCTCCCCGGCAAAATCATATAAAGAAAAAAGTAGGCTTAGTGGTGGAATAGCTCTCTTCCTTCGAGATTCAGTATTTATTAAAGCTGACTTGATGGTGGCAGTTGATGCACAGTTTGGTTTATGGCATTGTGTTTCTAAGGTAGAGAAAGAGCTCCTTGTGACTAATGCATATATCCCTCCAGCAGCCTCAGTATATTATGTGCCCGATATTTGGGATCAAATGAAGGATGCTATCCAGGGTGCCCTTTCTAGATTTCCAAGGGCGATGTTGATCTTGGGGGGAGATCTGAACACTCAAATGGGTAACCCAAACAATTGGGGTTCTATAGGTTGCCTAGATTCAATAGTAATCCCCCCTTTTAATAATGTCCGGTCTTCTAGGGACACGTTTGTGTGCCCTAGGGCGCCGATATTTCATTGGTTCATAGGGGAACTTGATCTGGTAATCCTAAATGGTCGAGTCTCTGGAGATCTTTCTGGGAATTACACCTTCCACTCTAGTTTAGGTGCAAGTGTGGTTGATTATTTTCTAACTCAGTCCCTTTGCGTAAGTGATGCTCTCGAGATGAGGTTATTAGTGGCACTTCAAACTGAACATTCACCTTTGGTCCACAAAATTGGTGATTTTTTGGGACCCATGAGGGCTCTAAGGCAGGATGATAGTGATCAGGTGGGTCCTAGGAATCAACCACGGAGGATACAAAGGAAGTGGTCCCCAGCTGCTCTCTCTGACTTTTTGTCTTGGTTGGCACAGGCCCAGGGATGGGGACGCTGTCAGCTCACCAATTGTCGATCTACAGGGGATGTCTCATCCTTTGAACAGCTGATAGAGTCCCTCGGGACGATTTTTTCTTTCACTCCCCAAGGTCGGTGGATTCATAATCCCCCCGAGAGTTGGTTTGACGCCTCCTGCCACAGAGCCAGGAGGGTTTTGTGGCAGTTGGTTAGGAGGATGAAAGAAAATCCATCAAAAGCTGCTAGGGAGAGGGTGGGGAGGGAAAGAAAACGCTATAAGCAACTTATGGTTAAGAAAAAGGCTGAATTTTATCAGTCTCAGTGGTTTCTGCTACACCAAGCAGTACAATCCAAAGATTCTAAGAAATTTTGGGGATTGATAGCAGGTGCCTGTAGTTCCAGGGGTACATTTTTGGGAAGTCTGCCCTCAGCCGCTAATTGGGAGGCACATTTTTCTGCGCTTTTTGCTAGTTCCCACCCTAAGATATTTGATTTTGATATTCGTCCTATTGATAGGTTTCCAGAGTGGCCATCGGTTTCAGTGGACGAGGTTAAGAAGTTGATCCTTTCATTAAAGGGGGGAAAGGCTCCAGGTGGTGATTTTATTACCCCGGAACTGCTAAAATATAGCCCAGATTGGTGGGCGGAGCTTTTGGCCCCTTTATTTATGTTTATAAATTTAACCAGCACAATCCCGAGACACTGGCTCCAGAGTATTGTAGTTCCTATCTACAAAAGAGGTGATACCCTGGACCCAGCCAATTATAGGCCAATCAGCCTGCTTTCAATAATTGGGAAACTCTACGCTAAACTTTTACTTGGTAAGTTGGCTGGGTGGATGGATCCAGAGCAAGCAGGTTTTAGGATAGGCCAGTCAACCACTGATCAGGCTTTTGTGCTAAGAATGTTGTTTAGTAAATTTGATGGAATGCAGGCAAATACTCCTTCTCTTTTCTGTTGTTTTATTGACCTATGAGCCGCCTTTGATTCTATTGACAGGGAGCGGTTATGGAATAAACTAAGACAGACTACAATTGATGGCCACTTGCTCTTTCTAATGATCAAGTTGCATGAAAATAACTTTTTGCAGGTTAGAGCGGGCAAAGATCATTCCTTAACTAAGCCTATTAAAATGGAAAGGGGTGTTAGGCAGGGTTGTCTTCTTGCGCCAGCTCTATTTAACTTCTATATAAATGATGTGGTCCCTTATATGGATGGCCCGGAGATTCATGCCCCAAAGTTGGCCAATAAGAGACTGGCTCTGCTCTTACATGCCGATGATACGGTGTTGCTCTCCCTGACGCAGGTTGGCCTGAGATGGGGGATGCAAAGGTTTGCAGAGTATTGTGAAAGAGAGAACCTGGCTATCAACTATGGGAAAACCAAGGTCCTGGTGGTGAACCGATCTAGAAAGCAACATCGCTGGTTTATAAAGGATGAGATGATAGAGCAGGTTAGGGCATTTAATTACCTGGGTGTTATTTTCGAGTCCTCGGCGAGTTGGAGACATCATTACGAGGCAGCCCTGTGTCAGGCAGGTAATACAGCTAAAGTCCTTGTAAAATTTTATTTTTCTAAGGGAGGGACGCTGATTGAACCAGCAATTCGCCTTTTCAAGGTTAAAATAATCACACAGCTTTTGTATGCTATTCCTGTTTGGGGCTTTGAGTTTTTGGATAGGCTTGAAGCCCCCCTGAATAAGTATCTTAGTGCAATTCTGGGTCTGCCCAAATGTACCCCGGGGGTTATCCTAAGGACTGAGATTGCACTAAGATCAATTAGATTTCAGGCGACTTTGGCTGTATTAAAATATTGGCTTAAAATAGTGGCGCTTCCACTGAATTCTCTGTCCCTGCTATTGTGTATTCGTGAGGAGAGATGTGTGACCCTTCGGCTGCAATCCATTGAAAGTTTACTTTCTAGGTTGGGCTTAGACAAAGACCGTCTGAGAGTACTGGTCCCTGCCCAAGCATTAGCGGAAATAAAACAGAGGCTTATAGATCAGGAGATTCAACAGGATGATTCAGCCCTCCAAGTACAAAGGATTGCCCCAGATTATCTGTCTCTTGTCCATTGTGGGTCCCGCCCAGCTTATTTAAATTGGCCTCAGATGAGGGGCCGGCGGGTGGTGACAGTTTTCAGGTGTAATTTTTTTCCATCCGCCTGGGTGGAGGGGAGATATTTTAAAACCCCTAAGAATCTTAGACTGTGTCGAAGGTGTGAGGAAGCGACAGTGGATTCTGTACTACATATTTTGCTCCATTGCCCTGGACAATGTAACCTGAGAAAGCACTTATTAACACCTCATATAAATGTATTGCCTGCTTTCATGGGTGATGTGGAAAAGGTCCGATGGCTATTGAGGGGAGACGATTCAAGACGAACTAGCGCAGTGGCATCCTTTGGGCTTAGTATTTTGGCCAAGGAAGCCCCTCTAAAGTAAGTCGGGATGTAACGATTATTCTGTCTCCGTGTTTATTTTTTGCAAGTATACCTTATTCGACCAGCCAGATCGGTTTGTTTGTTCTGGTAGAGTCCTGGTGGTGGCTGACCCAAGAACTTTGTGATAGCTAGACCTTCCAAAAGGATAGTGAATAGAATCTAATTGGTCTGGTGAGGTATAACTGAGCCACAATGAAAATCTCTTTTTCCCTCTTTTGTTTTAATCTGAAAGACGGGCCCACATGTTTAGTGGGTGCATATTACTGTTTTATTTTGTTTTATCCTATATAGTTTGTGTGTTTAGATATAATTCTCTTTGAGATCTCAGATTCTATTTTAATTAATTTTATTTTGATTATTTGTATTGGTACTGTCCTGTAATTGGTATGTTAAGGTTTTATAATGCTTGTTTGTTTATTTGTATTTTTATTGTCTCCCAGCTAAGGCAATAGCTAATGCTGGTAATAAACTATTAATTATTATTATTATTATTATTAATAATAATAATAATAATAATAATAATAATAATTTTTGTAACACAGGCAACGAAAACAAATGAATAAGCAAATGAAATTTGCTTGATTTAATTCATTTTTTGTTTTTTTGTTTAATTTATTAAATGCAATAAAAAAAATTAAAACATCACTGAACTTACACAAAATGGCTTCTGGGTCTGTTCTGTGCATGCACGGCCCTTTTCCAAAATGCCATTTTGGAAAAGGGTGTGTATACAAAGTATGGTCCAGCAGCTATTTTCCACATATATAGTGATTTTTTTGTATATTTTTATTAATCATTTTAAAAAATTAAAAAATTAAAAATCACTGCACATGCACAAAAGGGCTGCTGGATCATTCTGTGCATGCATTAGCCTAGTGCCATTCTGTGAATGTTCAGTCATATTTTGTTAAATAAATAAACAAATAAATAAATAAATAAATAAATAAAACTGAAAAAAAACCAAATGTGTCATTTACAAAAACACCTGAAAACAAAGGGGTTTTTTTCCAAAAAAAACGAAAACGAATTATGTGCCTCCTACACACCCCTACTTAGCAAACTTTGGCATACATGCCAGTATCTAAATGATCATGTGAGTAGATGTGTCCACAACATGACACTGAGATCTTGGGAACAGTGCATCTCTGCATTGCCACTAACAAAGGCTGGAACACCAGAGAAATCAAGTCTTAAAAATAAACTCTAGTTTAACTAGTGGTCATATTTATCTTGCTTTGTATTATTATTCATTATTTATATACCACAAGCACTGTGTCTGGTTCCGAACACTTGTGATTACAGACAGGTCCCTGCCCCAAAGGGCTTGCAATCAAAAGGGGCAAGAGGGCAGGAGAGACAAGGGGACGGGTACAAAGGCCGAAGCAGGAATACATTTATGAAGGTGAGAAGTTGCCCTTGCATGTGCAAAGGGAGTAAGAGTAACTTGAATTATGAGACAGTGTAAGGAGAAGCATGAAGGAGCAATCTCTGGGGCTGACAAGTTAGGGAAGGTCTGTTCGAAGAGATAGGTTTTTAGGTTTGAAGGTTGCAAGGGGGAGAGTCTTGACCTTAAACATTACAAGTGAATTAATTTTGATACATCTGTGTTGTTCAGAGCTTCACAAACTATTGTGTTCAAGAGGGGTCATGCTATTTGTGAATGGAGTCACACTGTTCATGTCACCGTTGCTGTTTAGGATCATGGAGTTCTTTCTTACATCTCTAAATGGAGTCACATAGATTAAAAGTTTGGGAAACACCGGTGTAGCATTATTCTCGGTAAACATGTATGTTTTCTCACCACCAGGAGATTAGCTAAGTGGGAATAGAATGGATCTCTCTGGTGCAGAAGATGGAATGGGCCCCCTGCTGGGGCACTCCACTCCAGTGGACATATACATTCTACACGTGTGTGGGCCTCCCAGGTTCATGGGCCCCGGAGCATCTGCACATGCTGCACCTATTATAACTATGCACATATTTCTCACACTGCACCCACAAACGTTCCAGCTTGCTTAATCAAGGCAGAAAGTGTGGCACAGATCCATTTGATATACATTTTAAGGCTCTAGGGGTAGCTGGCATAATGAGCTTTACTATTAAAGCCCTGATGAAGATATCAGCTGTCTACAAATCCTTGTATTATTATTTTTGAAACATCCCTTTTTAGACAACGGGGGTCTGGAATACTCTGTGCATTTGAACTGAACTTTGCCTAGGATCAGGGCATGGATGTAAAAGTGACATAGAGGCTAGCTCCTACATTTCAAGCCTCTTTCTTCTCCCTTCATAGGGTTCACCCAAGCCAGCAGCAAATTAGACGTCAGTAGATTATAGAACTCCAAGATATATGTTTGAAATAAATCAGATCTCCTTAAATATAAACAGATCTCATTAAGGTTGCATGTAGGTTTTATGTCTGGCAGAAACAAGAAAGTATTATGTAGCCTCAAGATAAGCATAAAATGTGATTGGGAAAGGTCACATTTTTTTCCCTGACAATGGGAGAAATGAGCCACTGTAATTTTCAAGCAGAAAATCTTTAGCACAGGAAAATCCCTCAGATACAGAGTAAAACTTTAACTGAGCTGTAGTATCAAGGCAATATCTACATGGAGGGGAAACAACAAAGGGTATTTTCAGACGTTACAAGATCACGCTCAACCACAGTGAACTACGCTCAATCCCGCGGTGGGGCCAAAGAGCCCTGAACGTCTGGGGTCAAAATCAATCACGCTTCCAGACCTCCAGTCCAGACCATCTCCGAAAGCGTGGTCAAAGAGATTCCCAACGGGAAACAATAAAAAGTAACATCTAGATGGCAATCACCGGCCGGAATGAAGCAAAATGATTCCCAGCTGGGGACAAAGCATGCAACATCGCTGCCAGGCAACCAGCAACAACACAGGCCGTGGAGGGAGATTTAAAGGAGGAGAGTGGTGGGCAAGAGAGCAAGAGAGGAGGAGGAGGAGGAGGAGAGGAGGAGGAGAAGGTGGTCATGCTGCACATGCAGGAAGTGGAGAGAGGGCAGCAGCAGCAGCAGCAGCCGCCACCGGGACAGGCCATCCCAGGGACATCGACCGGACTGGGGGAGGAGGCACCCCGGAAATGGGTAAGGGGAATGAAAGGGAGCGGACCCGGCACCACAGGGGCATCGGGGGGGCTGGGGGACTGGCCGAGCGGCCAGCCAGTAGGTGGGGTGAAGGGGCAGGGACGCGGGAATGGGGCAGACCAGCTAACAAGCAACTCTCCCTTGTGTCCCGCAGACACACAAACAGGCCCAGGAGGCCGAGCCCTCAGAGGAAATGGGCCCTGCCCAGGCAGAGGAGGAGGAGAAGGAGCAGGAGGAACCAGAGCTGAGAAGGGAGAGAGGCCCTACCACTGAGGGGGCCAGTGGGGGCTCTGGGAGACCCGGTACTTCATCCACATCTGGGGGACCCTGTAGCATCAGATGGAGCTAGCACTCAATCAGAGGAACGGACACATGTTCCAGGAGATAGCGCAGGAAATGGAGGCAGAGGGGCATCACCAGACTGTCGTGCAGTGCCGGTCCAAGACCAAAGAACTAAAGAGGGGGTACAAGGCCATCAGGGACAACAACCGGCAGTCCGAACACGGACTCCGGACCGCCCTTCTATGATGCCCTGGACCGCATCCTACATATGAAGGGTTCAATAGTTGCCCCATGGCTCGTGGGGAGCTCTGTGGTCCAGGGCAGGGAACGGGCCGAGGTACCCCCTCCCCTTGCTGCCGCACAAGAAGGCACTCGCTCCAGCGCCCTATAACCCCAGGAGGAATGGCCTGGGAACTCGGGGACCAGCAGCCCCCCCGGACAGCATCCCGGAGAGCCCCCACCCCCTGCCCGGACAGTTGGACTCCGAGGCCGGCACTGTCATCACCCTCAGCCAGTGGTCACAGGGGGAGCACAGCAACATGGAGGGGCCAGCCTTGGAGGGATCTGAGACAGACATTGAGGGTAAGCAAGCACACGGGACGGGGGGACAGACCCAGGGTGAGGGGTGAGGGGGATTGGGGATGGCCTGGCCAGGGGGTAGGCCCCATCCATCCCTGACAGCCCATGACATGGGTCCGGGCCTGGGGGGACCACCCGGGCACCCCGCAAGCTCTCCAAAAACCACCTCCATACCCCACAGGGCACTGAATGCCTTGGCACCAGAGGCAGGCAAGCAAGGAAGCTGGTGCACAGCAGCCCAGGTAGCAGCTGGAGGAACCAGGTGAGGCACACAGCTGGGGGGGCGGGAAGGCTGGGAGGAGGCCCCAGGACACACAGGATGGGATGGGGGGCCTGGAGGGGGGGCAAGGGGGGCGTGTGCCTGATCCGGAAATTGACTAACCACTATGAACCTTACAGGACAGCTGGAGGGGCCACAGCAACCCTGGCCCATTCCCCAGCCCAGCAGATGAGGAAGAACCAGGTACAGGTACAACACCGCAGGGAGGATCAGGTGGAGAACATCATCCAGACCACCACAGAACAAGGGGAGTGGATGATTGTGGCTGTGGACCGCATGGAGGCAGCCATTGAGCGCTCCCTGGAGCGGGTGGAGGCAAGGGACAAGAGGCTCCAATCAGAGGTGCACCTGGAGCGGAGGTGGGAGCGCCGGGAACACAACAGGCAGGTAGGGGCATTTGGGTGCCTGGAACAGGCCATTGAGGGGATGGTGTGGGATCATTCAGCAAAGTTGGACAGGTCCCATGACATTGGGACCTCCCTGCTCCTGCACACAGGCACTATGTGTGCCTATGTCATGGCTGCTGCCCCACCGGGTACCCTGCCTTCCCACAGCCCCGTACCAGGACCCTCGATGCCCTCACCATCTCCCCAACTGCCCCAGCTGCCTCCACACCAGCAGGGGCCCCGCATCTGCCTCCTGGTCTCCACCGGCCTCCGGAGGGAGCAGCCGCCCAGGGGGGCCCCTCGGCTCCCTCCCACCACCGCCTGCCCCTCTGGACACCGAGGCATCCCAAGCCACCATTGGGGACATGGAAAGCAGGGGGAAGGGCAGCTCCAAGAGCTCTGTTCCACCCACAGGGCACTCAAGGGGGTGCCCCAGGAAACACGGGGGCTGGGGGGTATGAGGGGGAATTGGGAGAGTGGTCTGAAGGGGGGGGGCATGGGTACGTGGGTGATATAATAAATGCACAGATGACACAGCCACCTCCTGTGGTCAGTTCAGGGGCCCAGAGGTGGGGCGGGTGGACCATTCCCATATAGGGGATCGCGCGGGGATTCCACCAGAGCCCCGGGGGGGTGGGCCAGGGAGTGGGTGCCCTCACACGTGGGCCTCCTGGCTGATGTGCTTGGCTAGGGCAGCACGGATGCATTTGGTGTAACGGTACTCCCTCGGGTTGTCCGCGTTCATGAACAGAGGCATGGGGCCGGGAGGTCGGGTAGGCATGGGGTATTTGAAGGTGGCCCCATCGGTCTCGCACATGTTGTGGAGCACACAGCAGGCACCGATCACCAGGGCTGAGGTCTCCACTGTGTAGTCTAACCGGCCAGCAAGGTTTCTCCAGCGCTGCTTGAAGGCCCCAAATTCCCGCTCCACCATGGTCCTGCTGGCACACAGTCGGGTATTGTAGAGCACCTCCGCTGGGGTCTGGGTGACTGGGTATACCTTCATCAGGCACCGGGTGAGGGGGTAGGCCAGGTCCCCCAGGATAAAAGGGGGCATCAGCACCCACTCGATCTGGGCCATGCCCATGTCTTCAAAGTCCCCCCAGTACATCCGGACATAAAAGGGGGATCCTGTCATGATCCGGGATCCCCCCGGTCATGATCCGGGCATCATGACTGCACCCAGAGTTGCCCATGAAGATGTCTATGAACCTCCCCCAGTGGTCCAAGACCACCTACAGCTTTAGGGAGTGATACCCATGCCTGTTGACATACTCTGTGGCCTCCCCCGCAGAGAGGTGGAGGATCTCAATGTGGGTGCCATCCACGGCACCTATACAGTTGGGGAAGCCCCCAGCCGCAAAGCCGTCCATCATGGTCTCCTGATCAACCTTCTGGATCACCCTGTCCAGGAGTATGCCCTCCACAGCCACACAAACATCCCGGAGGATACAGGTCACGGTACTCACCCCGACACCGAAGAGCTGGGAGACGGACCGGCAGGATTCGGGCATTGCCAGAGCCCAGACCCGGATGGCCACCCGCTGGACCATGGGGATAGGGTTCCTCATGGGGGTGTGCTGTCACTCCAGCCAGAGTGTGAGCAGCTCTGTGAGGCACAGTAGGGTGAGCTTTTCCATCCTAAAGTGTGCCCTCCAGGATGGTTCATCCCACTGAGCCAGCACCCGGGACCACCACCCCTGTGCCTGCTCCATGACCCATAGTAGCCAGGAAATGGGCATACCGAGCAGGGCGGTCAGGCGCATGGTCTCCCTCCTCCATTGGAGGTGCCCGGCCACCTTGTGGATCACCACAGACCTGGTCCAGCTGCGGCTCACAGCCTGTAAGTCCACCCTGGACACATGCTGCTCCCTGAGCTGGGACAGGGATCGCCTGCGGGCTTGGTGAGTCCTGCAGGCCCGTGCAGCACTCCAGGCTGTGGTAACCCACAGCCAGGCACCCAGGTGTACCTCAGCGGTCTGGATTGGCAGCTGATCAGTGTGGGCGCGGTACCACTCGGCGATGTTCAGCTGGGTCTCTCCATGCAGGATCCCTTTGAGGCTTACTACCTGATTGTCCACCACATGTCCGTGCAGGGGTACTGCTGGGGCATGCTTCATTGGCCCCACCCCATCCATCAGGTGGGGCACCCAGCCCCTGGTCCCTTCGTGGCCCCCAGCAGCTGGATATGAGTCCCCCTGTGCCTCCCAGACCCCTGTTCCTGGCCCCCGTGTGAGCTCCCGGCTCCGCCCTGCCGCCGTGGCCCACTGCCTGCTCCCTCCTTGGTGTTCTGGCCATACTGCTGTGCTGCGTGCTTCCTGGAGTGTCGCTGGGCCTACCTGTGGCTCCAGGTCACCTCCCCCCCAGTCTGCCTCTGTCCTCGGTGTTCACCTCCATGGCGACCATCTTCATTGTCCGCCTGCAGTGCCCTGACCATCCCCCCCAGCTCCCCAGGGTGCTGCTGACCGTCCTCGTTCACCTGTGCCCCCTTTTTCACCCCCCAGGTGCCCGTGTGATCTTGGAGTTCTGCCCCCCCGGCTTCCTCCCAGCCCCCCCGGATTCCTCCCGGGGTGTGTGTGTGTGTGTGACTTTGGACCTGCCTCACTGCCCTGGACCTCCTGTCTCCCCTGCATCACCCCCTTGCCAGCGCTTGGGTTCCGAGTGTGCCTCCTGGACTGTTCCCGGCCCACTCCATGTTCCGCATCTGGTCCTGCTGTGCCTGTGCCTGGAATGCCTAGGGTTCCCCCCATTCTGGGACTGCTTGTTTTGCTGTGGGGGTGCCCGTGCAGGCTGTTCTGTATTGGGGGTTCTGGTTGCCGTTGCCTGTGTCCCGCTGTGCCCCGTGCCGTTTCCCCTCCTCTTCCCTGTCCCTCGCCCCCTCCCCCCCTTGCCCATTGTGGCTTGCATGTTGTCTGTCCTGCTGTGTGTCCCCCCCTCCCTTTCCTGTCCGGGTGTGTTTGTTTGTGCTGTGTGTTCCACAGTGCCCTCGCTGTCTGTGTGCCTGTTGTGTGTGGTACCTGGGCAGCTCTTCTCTCTCTTCCTCCTCCCTTCCCGTTTCCCTTGTGTGGGCGTTCCCTTGTGTCCCTTTTGACTTTGTTTGCCCTCAGGCAGCTATGTTTCTGTCCCGCCCCTCCCTGGCTCATTCTGGGTGTTTTCACCACAGCTGGGAATCAGTGTCACATCTGTTGCACCACCCTGGCCCGTGAACTGGCAGCCCGATTCCCTGATGTGGTCTCGCTCCCGTCACATCTGTTCAGGGCCTTTATTGACCATGGGGGGTGGTTGTTCGGTTCACCACCACTGGGAATCCACTGTGGTGACTCCGGAATGCGTAACGTCTGAAATCACCCAATGTCACCGCTATTGCTCCCAGCTCTAAGTAGTTGTAAACATCATGAGAGTATTGTTAACACACACCAGAGCAGGACAGCCCTAAATCAGGAAGCCAGAGATGAGATGACTCCCTGTACTTGTCACTCCTAATTATAAATAAATATCCAAGAACACACACAGAGAAAAGACAATATTAATTACGACGCTATATTGGACCAACTTCTGTTGGTGAAAGTATGCATGTTTTCGGGTCACACAGATTCATTCCTGCCTGAATTGCTCATCAGAACTTGGTCCAATAAAACTATAATCTTAACTACTGTGTGGGTTGTTGATTTATTTATTAATTATTATTATTAATATTATGACACAAGCAGTGTACCTGACACTATACAGTCAGTAGTTATAGAGAGATCCTTATCCCAACAATCTAAGAGACAAGGAAAGAGGAAACTAGGGTGAGGTGAACATCAGGAGACACAAGAATAGATTAATGAGTTTGAGATGATGCAGGTGCACATGCTTAACTTAGTTACAGGGAAGAAATTCTGAGGGAGGGAGGGAGGATGATGCAATTTTTTTATTTATTTATTTATTTATTTAAATAATTTATACCACACCCCTCTTGCCACAGGTAACCTGGGGCGGGTAACAACATCAAAAATAAACACAATAAAATATCAAACATAATAAAACATCAATAAAAAAGAAAGAATAAAAACCAACCCCCTCCCTCACCAAACCCCACCAATACCCACCCCTCACCCCTCTCCCTCACCAAATGCCTGACAGAACAGCCAGGTCTTACAACTCTTTCAGAAAGCTGGGAGCTTTGGGGCCAGACGGGTCCTCATTGGGAGAGAGTTCCAAAGGTGCGGTGCAGCCACCAAGAATGCCCTATTCTGTGTGGCCCCCCGGAAAACCTGGGGAATCTCCAGTGTGGTTCTTTCGGATGACTGCAGGGGTCATTCTAGGACCTGGGGAGTGAGGCGATCTCTTAAGTAGACAGTGTCTACTTAAGATGTGTAAGGCTTTATAGGTCAAAACCAACACTTTGAATCGAGCCCAGATGACTACTGGCAACTAGTGCAGAGACCGGAGCACTGGTGTAATGTGCTCCTGGAGAGCGGAGACCCAGTCCCACTAAGAGCTGGGCTGCCGCATTCTGTACCAGCTGCAGCTTCTGAACCATCACCACAGGTAGCCCCACGTAAAGCGCGTTACAGTAGTCTAGTTGAGAAGTGATAAAAGCATGGATGATTGTGGCCAGTTCAGGAACTGAAACCAATGACCGAAGCCATCGCACCAGATGTAACTGGAGGAAGGCACTCCTCACCACAGCCTCCACCTGGAGATCCAGGCAGAGCTGCATGTCGAGGAGCACCCCCAGGGTCTGTACCTAGGAAGTCAGCAGAGGACATATCCCATCAACCATGGGAGCTGTCACTTCCACCGACTTACCCACTACCATCACATCCATATTATCAGGATTCAATAGCAGTCAATTAGCCCTCATCCAATCCCCCACAGCTGCCAAACACTGGGTAAGCACTGAGACAGCCGGACCTGAATTTGTTGAAAATGAGAGATACAGTTGGGTGTCATCTGCATACTGCTGACACCTCACCCCAAACCCTCTAATCACCTCACCAAGTGGCTGCATATACATGTTGAACAGGAGAGGTGACAAAACAGAACCCTGCGGAACCCCACACGAGAGGTCTCGGTAAGATGAAAAAAATCACTGCATACCACCTGCTGAGTTATTCTGGTCAGGACAAGTCAGGGAAAGCCTGATGGAAGAGTTAGGTTTTCAGGAGGGATGTGAAAGTTGGGAGGGAGGGAGCAGAACTAATGTATACAGGGAGGGAGTTCCAGGCATGTGGGCCAGCAAGAGAGAAGGTGTGTAGATGTTTGGAAGAGCAGGGGAGTTACAAGTAGGTGAGGGTAGGGGCAGAGGAGGAGTGGATCTCCCAGGCAGGAATGTGGCAGGATAGAAGAGCAGATAGATATCGGGGAGCAAGACCATGAAGAGCCTTGAAGGTGAAGACAAGGAGCTTGTGTTGAATGCCTTCCCACAGAGGGAGCCAGTGTAGGACTGAGAGGAGGGGCTGAACACGGTCAAAGCAACAGTCAACGTGGATTGCTTTGGCAGCAGAGCATTGAACGAAGATGGACAGGGAGGCAAGATCAGAGCAGGCGAAACCAGTAATTAGGAAATTTCAGTAATCAAGGTGAGAGATGACTAGAGTGTGGACCAGGATTTTTGCAGCCATAACAGTAAGGCAGGGCCAGATTTTAGCAATATTATTAGGGCAAAATGTCAGGATTTGGCAATAGCCTGAATCTGAGGCGTAAAGGAGAGGGAGGAGTCAAGGATGAATACCAGACTATGTGCCTGAGGGACCAGTTGGATGGTGACATCCTCAATGGCAACTGAGAGGGAAGTAGGAGGGCAATGTATGGGGGGGGAAGATGAGGAGTTCAGTCTTGGCCATATTAAGTTTGCGTTGGCAGCAAGAAATCCAAGGAGAGATGTCAGAGAGACAGTCAGTGATACAAGACTGGATGGACAGGAGTGAAGATACAGAGTTGCATGTCATCAGCATATAGGTGGTACTGGAAGCCATGAGATTCAATGAGTTTACCCAGAGAAAGAGTGTAAAGGGAGAAGATGGCACAAGAAAGAGCCTTGGGGAACTCCCACAGAGAGGGGAAGCAACATAGGGGAGGTAACAGCAAGAGAAATGTTGAAGGAGTGCTTTGAGAGATACAAAGAGAACCAGTCCAGAACAAAGTCCTGAAAACCAAGGGAGCATAGCGAATCCAGGAAGACACCATGGTTGATAGTGTTAAAGGTGGCAATGAGATCAAGGGGGACAAGAACACAGTAGAGGCCCTTAGACTTAGGGTGCTGTTAGACGATCTCGCTCACAAGCGGGATCGTTCAGTGTCGGTATCTTCCCCCCACCTTCCTCTGAACGCCATGTCTGATGATCAGAAGAGCATCAGACACAGCGTCCAGTGTTTGTGCGCATGTGCACCCTTCTGCGCGTGCGCACTCACCCAAAGAACCCGGAAGTGCGGTGTAAAGCCGGCACTTCGGGGATCCACGTCGGAGGGGGCAGGATCGCCTGCCCGGTCTGACGTGGGTGAAGATGCGGCTGCAATGTTTAAATGAGTGCCAAGAAATGCGGCTGATCAAAGGATCAGCTGCGTTTCTTGTCTCGTTTAAAAGCGCCCTCCGCTAAGAAAAGGTTGTTAGTGATTTTGGCAAGGGCAGTCTCAGTCGAGTGGAGAGTATGGATGCCTGATTGAAGGGGTCAAGGGAGGAATTAGAAGAGAGGAAATCAAGACAGTACATGTAGGCGACCCACTCCAGAAGCGTGGAAGCAAATGGTAAAAGCAAAATGGGGTGATAACTGGATAGGTCAGAGGGGTCAAGAATGGCCTTCTTAAGGATAGGGGAGACAGTGGCATGTTTGAATGCGGTCGAAATGATCCACTAGAGAAGGTATGTCTCTCATACTTGCCACCAATGCAGCAACTACACTATAAACATAAGCAATTTGGGCATAGTAGAAAATCAGGCCCTAATTGTCATATGGCTAAACCATAGCCATTCTAAAATACACAGGGGTCAAACACTTAATTCCAATAAAGTTAAATGGAAACTTTTCCACCACCTATTTTTACCATGGAGGAAAGTCACTGAAAAAGTAATTTACACTTGTCTGCAAATAAAATTAGCCCACAAATGGTTGAAAATCCAGTTTACTATTTTCTAGGAAATATCCAATACACCCTTCAAAACAGAATGTATAATGGAACCTTCTAAATCAAAATCTTAACACATCTTAAATCTTCAAAATCTTAACAAATACAAGACTTCAGGCTTAAAATTCCAGCTGTTTTCAATGGGGTTTTCCTGGCCTGTAATGTAACATAAGTTCCACTGAATTAATGTATACAAAAGCATTGAC
Source organism: Sphenodon punctatus (assembly GCA_003113815.1). Taxonomy (NCBI): domain Eukaryota; kingdom Metazoa; phylum Chordata; class Lepidosauria; order Sphenodontia; family Sphenodontidae; genus Sphenodon; species Sphenodon punctatus. Next base: position 500,056 of record QEPC01004955.1, read on the forward strand.
AGGACAATCCTCCACCATCAAGGTCAATGGGATTTTTGACTTCAGTTGGAGATTTGCCATTTACTTTAATGGGTGATGGATTGCACCCTACGTACCTCTAACAAAAAGCCTACTGTTTCTGCAAGACTCAGGGAATTTTAAATTTTCTGGACTTTAACTGCTATGGACTTCATTGGCCTTGATTCTGAAAACACTTGTAGGTGAGTAAGAACATTAAATAAATAGGACTAAGTCATAAGTGTTGCAGGACTAGGACCATATTGTGGTTCATTTCTTCACTAGAGAGAGCTCTACAGTAAAGTCTTAGCTAGAAAAGATGCACAAATGAATAGATATGGAATAAACTGCAGCTAACACAGACAATGACAATACTTGTTTGAGGAGAGGTGTGCTTTAGCAGACACACTGCTCAGAGAAAGCACACTGCTCTGAAAGAAAAGAACAAAGTGAATGCCATAGACACAAACTCAGTCTTCAACTAAGGTATCAATACAAAAGACCTTGATCATTAAGGAAAATGCAACAGTCCTGCTAAAACATCTAAGTTCTGGTTTTCAAAAGGTAAATGCATATGTTTCAAGGAGTCTACTCACGATAACGTTATGCACACGTGTTCAGTCTTTGAAGATTCAAGTTTCTAAATGCCTAATCATATAAATCCTGAGGAAACCAGTTCAGATCCATTCCATCCTCTGTTTCTAGACCTGTTCATCTAGCTAGCTTTCTATTCTTTGCCTATTGAACTAAATACAAACTTTATTTCCTACTACTAGAATCTAAATGGACAATTACTACTAGGGATGGAAATAATGCTGAAAATGAGAATTGGATCAAAATCAGAATCGTATATCATTGAATAGTATTTTAATTGGATTAAAATTGTATTTTTCCCCATTGATTCATTTATAATTCATTCATCATTAATTTGTTAATTCATTCATTTGTTCATTTGTTTGTTCATTCATTTATCATTCATCAGTCATTGATGACTTGGTTCATTGTTGAATGATTCACTCATTAATTCATCAATGATGCTTCATGTATTCAGTGATACATTTATTCATCAATCATTCACTAATGTTTCATTCATTCATTCATTCATTCATTCATCATTTTTTCCCCCTTGATCCATTCATGATTTTAAGCCATAATTCTAGAATGATGAATGGGTCAAAGAAGAGCCTAGTAAACTGCAATACAATAGAGGAGGAAACAAGCCAGAGTGCACCCCTGAATTAATCTCATCCAATAAAAATTGGGTGGATTGGGGAAAATTGGGTGGATTGGATTAATCCGATTCCAATTTTCCCATTACTTATTACTACCATCCATACTACTTCCTGTTCATATTATCCATTCCCAATTCTGAATAATCCATGAGGCTATGTATAGTCAAAGTTTGTAATGTGAGCATAAATATTTTCATATCAAGGTCTATGTCTTCACAAACTCAAGTACAGTATATGCTGTGTGTGCTTACCCAATGTTAATCTTACATATAACCACAAATAAGTAGCAGGGGTGGAGGGGGAAAGTAAAATTCATACAAAATCTCTCTTTTCTGCCACATCAAGCATAACAGCAAAGTATAAATAAAATGGTGATAAAAATACATACTTAAAAACTCATAGAAGCCAAAAACTTAATTGTTTATTTCTCCCCATGAAGTGAGTCATGTTTTTTTCTCTGTAAAATGAGTCATCTACCATATCTTAACCAAATCACGTGGAGCTTAACATTAAGACAAAAAGAGGCTCTTGAAATCTCAAATAGCAATTTCCCTTTTGAAAGAGTCAACAGAGGCATCTTAGTCTGGAATTGATTTATTTGAAGATACACGATAACAATAGATCCTAACCTGAGGCATTGAAATCTACAAAGATTATTTGTTTACACCATGTGTGTCTGTGCTTAAGAAGTACAAATGATAAAAATAGATGTGTCACTAACGTTGTGACATTATAGGACAAAAAAGCCGCTCTGCGCTGCCTGTGGCAGGAGGGGCGGGGTAGTGAACCCATTAAAATAAATAAATAAATAAATAAATAATAAAAAGGAAAGTAGCCCCCACGTTCACACAGAAAATAATAGCATAGGCTGAAGTACCAATACCTGTATTCCAAATCAAAATTATTCCAAAGCATATATGTAGCGAAAGAAGAAGGTATGTTTCCTTGACACCTACAAATATGCACAATAGCCTTATATCTACAGAGAGCAGAAAAGAAGACCAACATAGGATTTTGGCTTTTTAAAAAATAAAAATTTATATCAAATAATACCTTAAAACAAGATAAATCTATCAAGCATTAATCTTTCTGTTCAACAAAGGGATGCCAGGAACCTTCAAAGTTCCCACAAAGCCAAGCTATAAGTCTTTCAGTGTCAGTAATATCCCCCAAAACTTGTACCTGCTATTCCTCCTTTAGGAAGGATTTCTCCGAAATGAGTTTCTATATAGTGAAGGAAGCAATCTATATGCAGAATGACCTAATAATAATAATAATAATAATAATAATCATTATTATTATTATTATTATTATTATTATTATTGATATTGATATTGATATTGATATGAATAATAATAATGTTTAATACCCCACCCCTTTGTGCCCCAGGCACGTTGGGGCAGCTCTCAACAATATATTTAAAATAACAATATAAAAATTTAAATACAAAAATAAAACAACAAAATTTAAAAACATCTGGAGCTAAAATACCTACCCATCGCACCCGAATCCCCACCCATTATCCCTCACCCCCGCCAAACACCTTGTGTAACAGCCATGTCTTAAAATATCAAAGGAAGGAGAGGCAATCCGGGGACAAACAGGTCTTCACTGAGAGGGAGTTCTACAGCCTTGGAGCGGCCACTGAGAATGCCCTTTCAATGGTCCCCACACGAGATACCTGGGAAACCTCAAGGGGCTGATCCAGAACATGGGGGGGGTGAGGCAATCCCGCAGGTAACTGGATCCTAAACCATAAATGATTTTATAGGTCAAAAGCAACACCTTGAATTGAGTCCGGAAGACTATTGGTAGCCAGTGCAGAGAATGGAGCACAGGTCTAAGATGCTTTTGGCACCATAACCCCATAAGGAGATGGGCCACTGCATTCTGCACCAGCTGCAGTCTAATCTAGAGGTAACAAAGGCATGGATGACAGTGGTCATGTCCGAGTCCAAGATATATGGGCGAGGCCGCTGTATTGGATGCAATTGACAAAAGGTGCTCCTCACCATGGCTTCCACCTGGGCATTGAGGCGGAGACATGAGTTGAGGTGAACTCCCAGACTTTGGACCTGGGAGACCATGTAGAAGCAGACCCAATCAATGATGGGGGCCACCAGCTACCCCGTCCCTTTACCTACCAACATCGCCTCTTTCTTGTCAGGATTCAGCTTCAGACAGCTCGTCCTCATCCCACAGCTGCCAAGCACTGAGTAAGCACCGAGACTACCGAGTCTGTGTTGGATGAAAAAGAGAGGTATAGTTGGGTGTCATCAGCATACTGATGACACACCATACATCAAACCCTCTCACGACCTTCTCCAGAGGTTGCATGTATACATTGAATAGGAGAGGGGACAGAATGGAACATTGCAAGACCCCACACACGACGTCCTGGGGGGATGATAAATGCTCCCCCAGCACCACACACTGAGTCCTCCTGGACAGGAAAGAGTGGAACCATTCAAGAACTGTGGCATCCACCCCCGCCTGGTACGGACAGCAGGTCACCAACATCTTGTGGTCAACTGTGTCAAAAGCCACCGATAGATCTAACAGGATCAGTAAAGTTGAATGACCCTGATCAATTGGGATGTGCAAACACCGGGGGGTTCGGTGTTCAGCCCGTTCGGGGTTCGGCCGAACCCGAAACCATTCTGATCAGCCTGTTCAGCCCGAACGGGTTCGGGGGGGCGAACCTGTTCGGGCGGTGGGGTGCTGGTTTTCCCTCCCTCCTACAGGCTGCGTGGGTGGAAGGGGCACCGGGGAGCACCTTCCGCCCCAACTCTGCCCAGCCTCATAAAAAAATGTAACCCCCCCAACCCAGGGATCGCTCTACATGGTGGTGCCAGGGCTCCAGCCCCGGGTCTGGCAGCGGGTCTGGAGGCAGTGGTGCTCCGAAGTGCTTCAGGCTGCTAATAGGCCTTCCAAGTCAAACCGGAAGGCCTAGTAGTGGCCTGAAGCGCTCCGGAGTGCCGCCACCGCCAGACCCACTGGACCCGCTGCTGCTGCCACTGCCACTGCCAGACCCAGAGCCTGACCTACCTGGTGGTGCCGGAGCTTTGACACTCGGTCTGGCGGTGACAGCGGGTCCGGTGGCGGCGGCGACGCTCCGGAGCACTTCAGGAGCTGGATTTAGACCAAATTTGAAACTCCTGCTGTCATGTCAGGTTGTGACAATACTGGGCTAAGATGGACCGTTGGTCTGACTAAATTAGGCAGTTTAGTTTAGTTTAGGAGTGTGCAAGTTGTTTTCATTATCATGATAATGAAAACAAAAAAATTGCATTTTCTTTTTGTTATTGTAATAAATAAAATAATAATAATAATAATAATAATAATAATAATAATAATAATAATAATAATAATAATAAGCCCAAAAATAAAAACAAATGTTTGTTTTCAAAATAATGGGGGAAAACTGAAAAATGTATTTCTGGCTATACCTTTTTTTGTTTCTTATTCAATTATGATGAAACTTGGTGGAATTGTACCACCAATGGAGGGCACTTTGTGTACCATATTTTGGAAAGAGTGGATAAAGGGAACCGATTTTATAAGTTGTTGAATGTTGTGATTTTAAGAAAAGCTGCATATACATTCCTGGCTACAACTTCTTTATATTCCATCCAATTTGCATGACACCTGGCAAGGTTATGTCCCTTCCTAAGATTACCATCTTGCCAAATTTCAGAAAGATTGGACAAAGGAGCCTCATGGTATAAGACATTAACTTGAAAATGTATTTCCGGGAGTAACATTTTATATTCCATCCTGTTTACAAGATACTTGGTAGGAATGTATCTCACACCTTACCTGTCATCTCTGCCAAACAACAGGACAATTTGATAAATGGCCCCATTTTTATAAGCAGTTGACGTTATCCCCTTGAAGACCATTATTCAAATAAATAGCAGCTCATACAGTGTCAGTCAGAGGCAGGCACCTGGCATGGCAGGGAGATGGAGGATGGGGAGCAAGCAACCAAAAAGACTGACAGACACATTCACTGGCCAATTACTGCATGCTTCCAGCTTTACAGGACCAATCAGTGGTGGCTTCGAGGTGGACATAGGGGATGGCCCTAAGGCGGGCATAGAAGGGACATAACTGGAGCATTGGGGATAGCATACCAGCAATCAGGAGACATAGGGTACTTTCAGACGTTACGGGCGGCCGGTTCACCACAGCGAACCACGAGGGGGGGCGAACAGCGCAACCACGCCCGGGGGTTGGAAAACGACCCAAACAGACGTGCCGGGAACGGGACCACGGGCCGGAACCGGCCCGCACCATCGCGGCCCGTGGCAGCACAACAGACGTGCAGCCGAACCCCCGGCGGGCGCTAAACCCCCACAAGGCACCGGGCAGGGGCGGGACACAGACATGGCCGACTGAGGGCAAACGAAGCCACAAGGCAC
>QEPC01004955.1:512136-522952 GCA_003113815.1 Sphenodon punctatus
AAGAGAATCTCTATTGGCTCGTTCCTAAACAGATGCTTCTGACTTCCCAGTAACAAGTGGGGGAGAGAAATTGGGGTGGTCACAGAACAGAATGAGGATATTTGGGGTGAAAACAGACATGACGCTAACCACCCTTTAACCACCCATGGTAGTTATTTATGCATGGGTACTTTCAGACGATACGGGGCCCTTTGGCCCCGTCCCGGCACCACCGGCTTCATTCCCCGCCGGGGTCACCCCGTAACGGCCCAACAGACGTGCCGGGGGGATCCCGGCGGGGAAAGTGGGAGGGGCCGGGGCCGCGCGGCGCAACGTGCGGCCGCACGGCCCCGTCCCCTCCACGCACCCCGCCGCCCACCCTCCGAGGAGACGGGCGGGCGGCGGGGCCAATGCGGCCGCCGGGTCCGGCCGATCGTGCCATGGCCCGGGATCCCGCCAGGGATCCCGGGCCTTGGCACGCGGCCAGACGTTACTTTTCCTTGGCCACGGCCCGGGGTCCGTTTGACCACACTTCCCGGGACCTTCCCCCGGCTAGCCCGGGAAGCGTGGTTCAAACAAACCCCATGTGCCGATTGACCGTGGCCAACATCTGGTGCGCCGCAAACAGACGTACGGGACACGGTGACCACAGGTGGGTATTCACCGTGGTTCACCGTGTTAACGTCACGTCTGAAAATACCCCATATTGCAGGGCTGTATTGGTGCCCTATTCAGCCCTGAAACATGCATAAATGACCACCAAGGGTGATTAAAGGGTGGTTAGTATCATGTCTGTTTTCACCCTTGGTTGACTTTTCTGCTGGCGAATTGGCATCACAAACCAATATTATACCACAGTGTTACATAAGAGAATCCCTGGCATAGGCTCCTTCTCTGCATATGCCGTGGAGGCATATAGAATTGGGAACCTTTATTACATCTTTCTGATATTTGGTAGAGATGATCGTGAATGTATTATATAGATCCCTACCAAATTTCCACTGTTTGGACTACAAAAATGTTACATTCAGACATATGTTTATAAGTTAATTGCTTATACCACCATGACCCTCTATCTATTCCTTTTTGTAATTTGGCATAGATCGTACATATGGGGAGGGGTAGAAACCTCCCAAATTTTATCCACATTAGATGGTAGACAAAGGTGTTACAGCCAGGAATGTGTATGCAGATTTTTGTAAAATAACATAATTCAACTGCTTATAAAATTGGATTCCTATATCCAATATTTCTGACATTTGGACCTCATCTTTCCTTCCATAGGGGGTACAATCCTGCCAAGAATCATCCAAATATAATGACAACTAAAAACATTACAGCCAAATATGTGTTTTCCATTGAAATCAATGGAAAGCAAAAACGAAAGCAACAAGAAAAACAAAATTTTGATATTTATGAAAATAAAATATTTAAATAACAAAACAGGAAAATTAATAATGACAAGGGTCCATGGTGCACACCTCTATGACCTATTGGGAGAGAAAACTGTATACACAAATCTTGATCCCACTTATTCTACTCACTGGGCATAATCATCTACCTTTTAAGTCAGCAAGAGCTTAGCCATTGGCTTCAGTGGATGTGGAACTATTCATGCCCATCTTTCCTTTTCTTCTCAGTTTATGACTCAAGCTGTAGTGGAGACTAAGAGCTTCTCTCCCAGAATTTCCAAGAGTGAGCAGAGACAAAATGTAGGAGGAACCCTTGCTCTGACCTATGCCTGCCAGAATAGTTGACAGGGTCCACATGGAAAAATAAACTACTGGATAAAAAGAGTGAAGTACCTTACTCCCCATCAGAAACCAGGCAAAGAGTAGAGGAGAAAAGCCATGATGAGGAGGAACTGAGTTGTTAGGAAATAAATGAGGTTGCTGTGCCTCAGTTTACCCCAAATGGGATCAAAGGTTGCCAATTAACAAGCCAAAGTATGTGGGTACAACTCAATTTTATTGGTTAGACACATAACATCTGGACATGGCAGTGTTACCAGTTGAACCCCAGTAACCCAACCTAGGATATCTTACGTGTCAGAGGCCACGGTCCAAGACACAAGCTGGTTCAGAGGAGAAAAGGAGGGGGTCCAGCAGATAGCTGGGCAGGAGTCTCTGGATCTTTGAGAGCAATGATAAGGATCAGAGGCCCACACAGGCTTACTGCAATGCTAGTAGCCACAAGCGCTAGTGACAAGAAATAAGGGCCTGGGCATTTCCTTTTATAGCTTTATTTTTTAAGCATACATGTTGCAGGGTTCCCTCTGCCAGGTGCAGAGAATAAGCTGACTATTCATTATTCTATCACTTCGAGCATAGCCATTAAAGCTATTTTGACTTTTAGGGAGTTTTACAGAGTTGCTGAAACTACCTCCCTTTCTTTCAAACCCTCTTTGTTTTCTCAGAGATAGTGGCTGTCTGGGTTTGTTATTGTGACCTTGGAGATACATTTTTCTGCTAGATTGTGAGTTTACAACTTTATTCTCATGGGCCTGGTTGATTTGTGTCAGCCTGAGGCTTATGTCTCAAATTAGCTGAACTGAGTTGTTAAGGCCTCATCCTTCTTGTGTCTCTGACCATGGCCAAGCTGCCTAATTAATTCATAATAGAGTCACTGTGACAAAACAAATTTTCTGGTTGCCTCTGAAGGAAACCAGGACATTTGGTATAAGAACCACTGTGTGTGTGTGTGTGTGTGTGTGTGTGTGTGTGTGTGTGCTGTCTCTTATACACATCTAGATGTGTATAAGAGACAGTTACTGGAAGGGGGAGGCAGCTGAGGAGCAGACTTCCCGGCACCAAGGGTTGTTTCAGGGCCAAATGATACCGATACCGAAAAAAATCTTTAAATTCGGTATTGGTATCGATAGAGCTATTTTCGAATGTTCATCCAAACCAAACTCCGCCAAACTGAACAACCCAACCTGAACTCGGGTTTCGAACCGAATGACCGAACGTCCGAACATCCGAACCGCATTCTGTTAGCACATCCCAAGGGCTTTGGGCCCTTGACCCACCTTTTAGGTGACCACCAGGGGCTTTTGTCGGGCTCTCATAGAGAAAGGGAGAAAGGAGGGGTTTAGCAAGACTGCAGTCTTGCCCCTCCAGGGCTCAGGCAGCGCCGCTGGAAGGGGAAGTGCTGGGGCATGCACACCGGGCCGCGGTGAGGATACCTCGGCGACCAGGTCATAATCTGCCCAGCAACAGGGGCAGCCAATGAGAGTGGGCGTTGGGGCCCCACCTCTTGCGTCGTGCCTTCCCGCCCGCTCGCTCACTCAGCGCCATTCAGAGCACCGCAGCGAGTGGAAAGCCCCCATCCCTCCCTCCTAAAGATACTACGGGTTTAACCGGTTGCCTTAGTAGGGCCAGGAAGGAATTTTTAAGAGAAAACAGGATTGGGCAGAATGGTGTTTCTCATTTTTCATCTTCCTCGTAGTATTTCTTTGTATTTTGGCTGATCAATCCCAGGTAGTCAGGATTGAGGGAGGGAAGTAGTTATGTTTATATTTGTCGCACTCTTGCAGGGGTCCAGTGCTGTAGCAAGTTTTAAGAATATGTAGTGAAAAAGGCATCTCCCTAAGAGATGTGGGGGGAACACCTGGGGCATAGGCTGGGCGCGGCCAGCCTCAGGGTTAACCTCTCAAGGTGAGTTACTGGCAAAGGCGGGAAGGGATATGAGCGGTCCCCAAGCTGGTGGTAACTTAAATCCTTGGCTCGGGTTCGGTAGAACCTTGTCCCCTCTGGAGGTGGCCATTAGCCAACACCGGAGGGGAGACATTGAGTTAGGTAGTTAAAGGGGGTTTATGGAGGGTACATCCACGCCTCCCCTTGGTTGGGGTTATTACATACCCGTTTATAGTAGTTTGCACTGGACCTGAATTGCCCATGGGCAATTACCCCCACCATGCCTAATTCCGATTTGAATAAAGAGTGTGGCCTTTAAAACCCAACATTGTTGTCCTTGTTTCATTTTGGATGCGCCGACAAACATGGGATGTGCGCTGGCCGAGAGCTCAGATTGCTCACTGTCAGAGACGGGATTCTGGGCTTGATGGACCATTGTTCTGACCCAGTACAGCACTACTTATGCACTTCTGTTTTTATGTTTGGTGTATAGAGTATAGAGTAGTAGGTAGAGGCATTGTGTACCACTTGCAAGGAAATTAGGGCCATTCAGTCCATGTAATTTGGCTTTCATACCATAATTAATTAATTAATTAATTAATTAATTAATATGTATATGCCACCCTTCCTATTAAGGCTTAGAGTGGCTTACAAACAATTAAAACATCTAAAAAATTCACTCCTCCCCCCACACAACCCTTTACACAACCCCACACCCGATTTCACCAAACCCTATTCCTGACTTCCAAATGCCTGGCCAAACATAAAGGTCTTACATTTTTTCTGGAAGTTAAGCAGGCTTAGTCTTAGATGAACCAGCAAGGGGAGTGAGATCCCTAATCATCAGGCAGCCACTGAGAGCACCTCTCTGCATGCCCATCCTAGAGAAACTTTATGGGCAGATGGTATCTGTAAGAGGGCACTCTGAGCTGACTTCAGAGGCCATGGCGGGACATGAGGGAAGAGGCACTCTTTCAAATACTTGGGGCTCACGCTGTTTAAGACTTTCTAGGTAAAAAAAATAAATTAAAAGTTTCCTTGAATTGTGCCTGGAAAGCTATTGGTAGCCAATGCAGGCTCAGGAGCACTGGTGTAATGTCAGCAAGGGCAGCCCCATGTACAGCACATTGCAGTAGTCTAGCTTCAGATTTATGAGGGCATGGACAATGTTGGCCAAATCTGAATCTGATTGAAAAAAGGTCACAGCCTCCTCACCAGATGTAATTGGTGAAAAGCACTCTTGGTCAGCGCCATAACCTAGTGATCCAAGCACAGCAATGGACCCAAGAGCACCTAAAGGCTGAGAACCTAACTGACCAAAGGAGTCTGGACCCCATCAATAACAGGGGTCCCTATGTCTTCCAGGTCACAAGGCTGGCCAACTATCATCACTTTGGTCTTCTCTGGATTCAACTTCAGTCATCTCACCCACATCCAGTCCTGAATGGCAGTCAGGATCTGAATAAGCACAGAGACTACAGGACCTCAGACAGATGAAAAGATCAACAGAGTTCAGTGTCATCAGCATACTGATGGCACTTCACTCCAAATACCTGTAAAAACTTGCCCAGTGGTCTCAGAGGCACATTAGGTGCTTTTAAATGGACAACAGGTCCAGTTCTGCCTGCACCAGCCTACTTTAAAGCCTGGTTGAGCCTTCCATTTAAAAGTGCCCCACCTGATGTGCAAATGGAGCAGTCCAGCTAAAGTGGAGCTACTGTCTGTCTGCTGGGCAGACCCATATTTCAGGTCCATGCCCACCCAGCAGTTGCCCCTAACAGCATACTAGTGTTCAGTGTACCAGCTTAGAGTGTCAGGCAATTGCCTGAAACTTTATGGTGTGGGGGTGGGAGGGGGGTGGACCGCAAGCTGGGGAAACCACCAGTTTAATCTAAAAAGGTGGGGCAGGAAGTGGGCGTATGCAAGGTTTCACCCTTGGAACAGCTCCAGGAGCAGGTGGCTTTTGCATCTGTTTATTTACATCCATTTAACCATGGGTGATGAGATGAGCCTCTCCAGAGGGTACAATGAGCCACTGCCCATCACCAAACTCTGGGTTCTCCCAGCCAGGAATGAGCGAAGTCACTGAAGAGCAGTTCCACAAACCCCTGCCAGGTCATATGGCTGTGTCAAGTAGGGCTGATGCGGCAGCAGCTTTTACCGCGCCGCGATTCCATTCTGCCATTTCGGAATTGCCCGCGCCACACCGTGACTTTTCTGCGGATATTCCGCTAATTCCGCCGGAATTCTGCAAATCGCGGAATTGTGGAAAAATTGCGAAAAAATTGCGGAAATTGTGGGAAACCGCTATTCTGCTATTTTGTGGTGCTGGCGGAATTGCAGAAATAGCGAAAATGACATGTTTCCACGATTCCACTAAGTAGCGGAATTAAACCACGGAATGAAAGCCTCTGCCATGCCGTTCCACTAATTGCGGAAACACTGTTTCCGCCAGAAATAGCTACCGCTGCGATATTCCGCTACAGCCCTAGTGTCAACACTACCATATGAGCAACTGTATCAAAGACTGCTGAAACATCTAACAAAATCAACAGAATAATTACAGTTGTCCTTGTGGATTGCCAAGCAGTCAAGACCACAAGCACAGCGTCAGTGCCATGAACGGGAATGAAATCCTGACTGACATAGTTCAGGAATCGAGTAGCATCAAGATGCACCTGCCTGAAATGGTGAGGCAACCATCCATTCAATAACTTTACCTAAAAAGGGAAGATTAGAGACGGGGGAAAACTAGAAGAGGAGTCAACTTGATGAGTTTTTTTTTTCAACAGGGGCTGGATGATCACAGTTTTGAGGCCATCAGGCACTCTGCCCTACCCAAGGGGGGATGGACAATCGAAGCCTGCAACGACCCGAAAGACTCCCAGCTAACTTTCACCAGCCAGAACGGGCATGGATCTATTTCACAACTGGTTTCCCTCACAACTCTAAGCACCCCCTCTGAATCAGTGGGTGAGACTTACTGAAGCTGATCTGGACAGGACCAAGCCTCCCCACCTGACTCTGACTCTGCACCCAAATTACCTATTTCCAAATCGAGCCCAATACAAACTACTTTATCTGCAAAATGGCAGACTCATCGCAGCAGGATTCTAGTTCTAGGTGGGGACAGCCACGATTTAACAGGCTGTTCACCACCCAGAAGCGCTCCACCGGATGGCATTTTGCAGATGCTATGGTAGCAGCGAAGAAAGATTTCTTTGCTGCTCCCAAAACCACAGCATAGTCCTTCAAAAGAAATCTGCAGTCAGTTGGCTTTGTCATGAGTCAAGTGCCAACTACGCTCTAACCACCTACCCTCCTGCATTAGCAGCTTCAGGTTCTCTGTATACCAAGGTCTGTGCTGCCACAGCAGAGGAAACAAATGCCCGGGTGCCTCTGTGTTGATGACCCAAGTCAATATGCCGTACCATAGATCAACCAGGCCATCAATAGAGAGGCTGTCAAGGTCAGCAGGTAAATCCCCCAGAGAGTTCTGGAATCCTATTGGATCCATTAGTCTCTGGGGGAGGAACATCCTAACAGGTCAAACACACTGATGAGGGAAAAGGAGATTAAGGATCTGGACCCTCAGAAGGTAATGGCCCAACCATGAAAACGGTGTCGTTGAAATCACCAAAACAATAGATTGCTTGTCCAGCCCTTTTCTGCCCTCTGTACCTGCTCACATCACTCCCATTCTGTAATTCTACGTTAGGTCATATGTAATGTAAAGGTTTGTTTCTTTATTTTTGGTGAATTGCTCCTTATCAGAGTTCTGTACTGAAAACATATGAGAGGTAAGAATGGTTTCATACAAGAGAACTAGGTAACTGTTAGCTACAAGAATTTTGACTATCAATTAGAACTTTACCACATACTTCTGGCAGCTCACTCCCCACCTTCACATTAGCAAATCACTTAATGATGTACATTACCCTGGGTCAGCTTGACCTTTCCTGTCATTTTCCCCCAATTTTGTATTCCTTTTCTGTGTCTGTAGACTATTTCCAAATCGAGCTTCATATTTCAAATGCGATTATTATGTTTATCTGAAATTACAGCGAATTATTGTAACTCTGGTTTTGCTGTTTCCCCCCAAATAGTTATAACAAATACCGAACACTGTATTTAAATTACAGTAATTATACACTTCATACCATTGAAAAATTGCTTCTGATCCTGGCCTAAAGTGTAACCCAGTGATGCCTTTGTTCTTGGCATGTTGTGTGTGGGTGGGAACAATTACTTCAATCTATTTCTGTTTGGTGAAAGTGCCTGCCGCCCTCAATTTCGCATCAAAATCCAGCAAGAGTCCTAAGAATTTTGCTTATCATGGGTTTACAGATAATCTCCTCCAACATCATTATAAGGCATGGTATTTTAAATATTATGAATAACATTTCTTTGTGGTGGAGAATTGGGAAAATAAGTGATTTTCTGGTTTTCCTTCTCTCTAGAAAGTTGGCTGGAATTTAGAGTTTATCCATTAGAATGATTGTTTTAAGGTTGCTTTATTATTATTTGAACGTGGGATTTGGAGTGTGCAAAACCATTGAAAAGTTAAAAGTTGGAAACAGCGCTAGACAACTTGGCAAATAGGTAGCATGTGCTGCACTAATTATATCTTTAATTCAACAGTAAGCAACAAATTTCCATACGTGGGGCAAGTGGATAAAACCCAGGAAAGACAGACTGTGGTGGAAACAGCATTATAACCACATTAATCCTGAGTATTTGCCTTCTCTTTGGCCAGCTTCTTCCTTTTTTCCTTGTAGGAAACCTTTGGGGCGAATATGATACAACACAGAAACTGGTTATATAATTTTAATTAATCATTTGTGTCAAGTATTGGCACAAGTACTATATTGCTCACAGTAAAAACTCCAGGTGCATTATTTTATACATACCAATACAGAATTTTAAAAAATGAAACATCACACAGATTGTTTAACAAAGTTTGTCCTTAAAATGTTGATAAAATGTACATGAATGTGCCTCACACAGAATAATAAACCAATGCCAGTTCCCAAACAACACAGTTCAAAATATTCTCACAAAACTGCAGCAAAAATGTTTAAGTGGCTTTTGATTTCTTGTAATTTTACTGAGATGTAACATATGAGCATCACTATATACAAAGCACCCCAGATCTAATTTTGGGAGCCAACCCCAGTGCCCTGGGAATGCCTGACCACTGAGCGTTAGAGAAGGGTGGAGTCTTTTTGGCCCAGTGAAGCAGCAGCAGGACTGGTGGCAGATTCTCCTTCCTCTATCCCAATCCCTTGAAAGAGAGGGCTCCAGGAAGATCACCAATCTGATACATACTAGGGATGTGCGAACAGAGCCGAGTTCGGAAATTGGGTTCGGTTCGGTTCAAAAATCGAGTTCAGTTCAAAAGTCCGGTTCGGTCGACCGAACTAGTCAAGTTCAGTCAAATTCAGAACTTCTGAACTGAGTTCGTACATTTCAAAACCAGTGTTTTAAGCTGTTTTTGGCCTTCCAAACTGGTTCGGATTCAACTGAACAGTTCGGTTGAATTCAAGTTCTGTTCGGAAGTTCGGTTCAGTCGAGACCAAACTATTCGAGTTCGGTCCGAACTCCGAACTTCCGAACCGCATTCACACATCCCTAATACATACTCTCCAGCAGCAGAGCCAACACTACTAGCACTGTTACTCTAATAACTTCATCACAGCATTGAATAGCCATGGAAATAGAAGAGCATCCCCAGAGGAGTAGCTGAAATGCCAGCAAATTTCCTTCTTGAAGTTCCTTCCCTGCTACTGCCAATAATTAGGGGAGCAAGTGGTCCTCACATCTACACACCCACCTCTCACATGTTTCCTATGGTTCGACTAATTTCTTTTTGGCAAGCTTAAACATCCTTACTCTTATTCTCTGTGTGTGTGTTTGTGATTTTTGTACCAGTGTGGAACACTGTGGATCTTTAATATTAAATGCCTTGATGTTTATCAAAGGATAGTTCTAAAGCAGTTTTGGAAAATAAGCAAACATTACCATCCTAAGAAAATAATTCAGTACCAGAAGACTTCACCACACACACTGAGTACTTTAATATAGATGTGCAGCTGGACCACCCCCAGAGCTGCTCCTGGGGTGCACCCTGGCCACCTCCTGATCCCTCCTGGGTCGAGTTTAAATGGACCTGGTGGGTTCTCTGGCCCACGATGCACTGCACGGTGCCCCCCCATCATAGAGTTGCAGGTGGATCCCCTAATGCTCTAGGCTGCCACCAAAAATTCTATGGCATTGCCCAGGGCAACAGCTGGTGACCAGAAGAGCTGCAGGGTGGGATCATTGAGCAGATGCATCGCAGTTCCAACTCGGGCCGGTGCCTTGGGTTTGGTCAGCCTGCTCTGGCTGCAAGTGGTAAGGGGTTAAAAGCTTCTGTCACATCCCATTTCCATGGTTATCAGTGTGTCTTCTGGCATGCCATGGACTCTAGGGTGGGTTGTGAGCAGAATGGGTCAGTCGGGGGGAAGTGGGTTGGCCATGTTTTCCTGACCTGAAGCTTTTCTGGGGCAGGGGAAATCATGTTTGCTGCCTGTGCACTTGGATCACCCAAGTGCTGGGCTGTCTGTCTGAACACAGCCAAACCATTGGGTGGATTCAGCTCCTGTTTGGCTCACCCACACACCTACTCCAGGGCTCCAGCCCACTTCCTGCCATCCGAAAACACCAATAGTCATGAATGCTTATATATTGTATGGAACATATTAGAGAAACAGGAGATGCACGCATGCACCCACTTAGTTGCAGCACACGTTGGTTCATCCCTTGCTTGTTATGTATTACAGTTCTTTCAGTATATCACTAAGATGCTAGGGCATTCCAAACACACTCAAGACTTTCACTTGGGAGACTCTCACTTGATTTTCACTCAAGACTTTCACTTGTGAGAAAAAAGTGATTTCTACTTTTCTAATATCAGCCTTTATGTTGTCAATGTTGCTCTTAGCAAAGCTTAATATAATTATTTTATCTTGAAGTTTAGCTGCATGAGAAATTTGTCAAGAATTAGGTATCTTTAAATTTATCTGGATTTTGTATCTCTAGATAAATCATTATTGAAATGTATGTTAAATTATATTATTTATTTATTTTTTATTTTTTATTATTATTATTATTATTATTATTATTATTATTAGCATTAGCATTAGCATTAGCATTAGCATTTG